>VXBX01008236.1:1438355-1481261 GCA_013400415.1 Scytalopus superciliaris
CAAACCCACAAAAAAACCCCACCACCCAAACCTGATATTCTGATATTTTCAATTTTTCACCTATTTCCCACTAGCAATCTCATTATCATCTATATAAATCTCCCTTCTTTTAATGAAGTTAAAAAGGTACCAGTGTGTTCCTTCCCCAAGCAAAACAAGGTAGCTCAGTACATATTTAAACAGCCTCTGTGTATATCACCGAAGTTCAGTACTAATCAAAGCTTACTATAAAGATTGCAGAGATAACTCCACTAATAAGCCTCCACTGCTGCACTACATAAATTATTTAAAAAAATGGGAGAAAGGATCCACAGTAATCAAGTTCTGTCATAACTTTCCGACAACTCAATTCAATGCTGTCAGAGGTGCTTAAAGTAACTTGGGTTGGGGGAAGCCTAAGAAGTCATCTGGTCCAATCCCCCATTTAAAGCATGAATAACATTAGATCAGGATACTCAGAGCTTTGTACAGTCAAGTAAAACTAAGAGAAAAATACCAGTCCTAAAGGAAATTCATGCTTTGCCCTCCAAAGGCCCAGTCCCATTTTCACAAAAACAGCCGAAAATGAAGTGCAACAAAGCAACAAAAATTCAAAATGAAGCAATGATGGATTTACTGACTTCCAAAAATCACATTTCCTGGACAGTCATGAATACAATATTGCACTACTATTCTACTGCTTCTGCAAAACAACACCTTGAGACTATAATACTCCTGTAGGCACACATTACAGTTACGGACTTACTGAGCAAGACTAAAAGAAGCTGATAAAATTAACAAAAAAAATCAGTCATTTCCCTGGACCAGAAAAAAAGACTTATTTGCTCACAGGTCTCAGATAAAAGCTTCAAGTTAAAACATTTTATCTTCCTTACAGTTTTACTGCTCAAAAGATGAACTATGAGATTAAATCCAACTTTCTATTAAGCTCTAGAGATAGTCACATGCCATGCAACTCATAAGACTTCAGGGCTTGGACACAGTAGTAGATATTGAATATATGAGGGAAGCGTTTCAAAAAGGCATTAACACTAATAGGGCTTACATATGTGTATCAAGGGAAGAATATCTGCTAAATTATGATACTAGTCAGTTGTGACCCAGAGGTACAGAAAGAAGCCGTCTGTACAACTTCACAGAATTCTGCAAGACTCTTCTAAATTCACCCACTTAGAAGGCTTTGATTTCTTTCTAAGCTTCTACTGAAAGGAAAAACAGGAGCAAAAATACCCACCTCAAATCATACACTAATCACACTCAAAGATGTTTGTGTTTTACCAGTTTGAAAAAATAAGTGCAGGCGTAGATTTAGCAGACACAGAATGGGTTTGTTTGTTTAATTGAAAACCAGAGGAAAAAAACACAGTGAACAATTCCACAAAACACCAACAGATTATTATAGTTTCCTTCAGTCTCTCACATTTCGACAGTGACAGCAATATTTAAGACATGCAGAACATTTTAAGGCTTTTCTACCACCATAACTTAGTAACTGCAGGCTCTCGCAGCGCTGCATCTTCTGGATATGCAGCTAAAAAGGGACAACAATGAGATTCAGGATCAGGGAACTGAAAAAGAAGGTCATGTTTCAGTTTTCCTTTTTAGCAGAGAGAGTCCCTTTTTTCCTTACTGATCACCTTCCTGAGCAGGAATGACTATGTTCATCGCATACTTCAAAATTTTTGTTCAGGCCACGTGTATCTCACTGTTAAGCAGCTCGCAAAGGTACAGATAATGACTCTAGAGTAATCTCAGTAGGGAAGGATTAGCCCAAGGAAAAAAAATCCTATTCACAAATTCTGAAGATGTTATTCTCTCCTCAGCAAAGTTTATATTTGAGAAGGTAAGTATTTTTGCTGGGGGAGAATATTGCAAATTAGAGCAGAAATCCCATTTCACTTAAAATTGTAATTCCTGTGTTTCACAAGGCTCAGAATTCAGTGGGTACAGAAGGCAGGGAGAGGAGGGAGAGATAGAACAGCTCATGGATTAGATGTTGCCACTTCCGATCCATCATCACACTTTCTCAGATTATGAAAATGAATTTTTCCCAGCAGTACATTTATGCTTGACAGATTACAGATCAGTTTACACATTCACAATTGGAGCACTCTGATTTTACAAAAGTTCAGGTCTTTTGAGACCAGCATTTGTTATTTGGCTTGACACTGAGTCAAGAGAAACATTCCACGAGACAATGCCAGAGACGCTTTCTGGCAATGAAATGGGTGAAGTCACAAACTCCTTAATGATCTCTGCAGCCAGCCTGAATTTAACACTTTTACTTTGACTTTACAGCTGGCTCAGAAAGGTCATTAGACTATTATATTCACTGTTATGTAGAGCAGCACTATACACATGTAAAGTTTCTATAGCAACACTTTCTTAATTCACTCTTTAAGCAAAACACCAATTAGCTTTTTATTATAGCCAATTAAAAAAATCTGCACACTAATTGACAACCTCTCTACTTGGAATTTAAGCTTACGCAAAAGAAAATTGCAGTCAAATTTTCTATGGTAATAGCTTCCTTCCTATTCTTCCCTCTTAATAGAACAGTAAATTATTTGTGATCGGAGTTGAACATTTATTTTCCAATCTAAACTGTTTAGACACACAGAAGTAACCTACCCTCATATCCCTTAAATCTTAGTAGAGTCTCAAGATTACAGGTTTCAGAAAGGCCTCAGAGATGTAATCAACTTATTTCTGCATCACAAGAAAGTGGGCATTGGCTTGTGCATCTGGAGATCATGCAAGAAGCAGCCAGCAAAATGCTTCTCTTTCAGAGTATTTAGGCATGTTGAGTCAAGTAAGAAAGATGGCAAAAAAAACCAGTATGGAAAGTCAAATTCAGCAGGGCAGCAGAGACATTTTGTTTCCTTCTTAATACTTAGTATTGTTTTTTTCACATCTTCTGCACATCTGGTTATGACAGCTTTTTTGTATGTCAATTCGAGTAGCAAATATCAAGCTATATTAGTCAGAAACCAGTCAGAGAACACAATATAAAAAGAAACACATCATGATGCAGAGTAACATGAGAAGTAATCAACAACAAAAACTAAACTGTCCTTCTTGGTAAGATCTCCTGTAAGAAGCCGAATGAACCTGTCATTCCCCTTACAGTTTTTCCATGTGAGGTGTTGGGATTCACCTTACTAATAAATAAATAAATACACACAGAATGAAGTAGCAGATGGCTCCTCTGACAAGCTTGGCATGCCCCAGTCAAGAATTAATGGTACTTGAGCTATCAAGTCAGTCTGCTGGTTCTTAAGGACAAACTACAGAAACTGCTCCTGCTCTCACCATCTCATACTTGCTTATTCACACTGTCATATACTGCAGTATTAGCACAGAAACTTAAGGCATCTCACAAATTATGTGGGGACACCAGTGCAGTAACCAAAAGAGTTTCCCTTGAAAGGCTGACAAATATAACGAGGGCTTAGAGTGGTCTTTCAAACCACCCCTGTAAAGGAGAGATCAAGGCGCGCGTAAGAGACCACTATGTGTAACCCTGAAGTTGCAGCTTTAGAAGACCATCTGCTGCAAAGTCACAGGGTCTGGAGCACATCAGTGAGCTGTGCAGAACACAAGGACACCAGAGATGACACTACAGCTAAGCAGCAGAGCTACAGGCTTTTATTCTTTAGAGAGGTAAGCTCCCAAACACAGTTCCCTTAATGGCCAGGAAATGGGAACATAGTCAAGCTCCAAGCCTTTCACGTGCAAAGTCCCCACTGTCAGATGCACAGCTCTACCTCCTGCAAAGGGACTATTAGTCCAGAACACAGTATACAGTGTTACACACAAAACAGAGACTAATTGAAACTAATGTCAGCATTTGCTTCCCAAGACCTGGAAGATTTCTACTCCAGTAAACCCCTGCAACCAGCATCTCACCAAAATATGTGCCAGTTCACGCACCCTTGCAGTGAATGTCCCTCCTTTTCTGCCCTTGAGTGCATTTGAGAAGAAGGTTTAGGGCAAAGTTAAAGGCAGCTGGTAATGGCAGAGCTATTCACTGGCAGCAGTCAGGATCACCTTCAGCTGCTTTCCAGGAATCTTACATTCCCAGGATCAGAAAGGCTACAGCTGGTGACAGTCACTTTTCAAATCCATCATCACTGGGTATCTCTTTCTTACTGTCTTCTCTGATCTGCTCTTTGCCCACTCAGCCAGCTCTGAACAGGCACGGCCATGCGGTCAGGCAGGTGGTGTGTGATGTGAAAACCCCTGAGGGAGTAAAACAACAGATATGATTTCTGGCAGCCTCATCTGTGCCAAGAAAACACCTTCAATGGACTAAAATATGAACCCAAGCCAGCTGTGCAGCCATCCCAGTCTTTGTAAGAGCAGACAGTTCACAAATCAAGAAGATCAGGTAGGTAAATGCTTCTCCTCCGTATTTCTTGCTATTATGACCAGTGTTCAAAGTATCTTCATTAAAAGAACCATTTGCACATTGGGCTGCAGGTAAAGGATACAGAGCTGTGTTCCCTTTAAGACTGCAGAGGCAACATTTTTTCTTGGATTGACTTTTTTTACTGTTTTGCAGGAGGGCTTACTGCAATTGAATTGTCTTTGTCTAAGTATAAAAGCTCAAAATATTCTGTTATTTCCAAGAAGCAATGAGATGGCTTTGTTGCATATCTAAATTACTCACCCCCTGTTATGACCTACCACAGAACTAAAGCAAATTAAAACAATAGCTGAGACATCACCGCAAGCACAGATTTTCAACAGTTTTGAAACATCCTTTTTGACTCCTTTCATTTACTTTTCTGCTTCTGAAAAACATAAAACACAGAAGCATGATTGCAGTAAATTTTGATAACGACCACAGATTTCTCACACTCTCACAATGAAGGAAAGTATTTCAGAAAAACCTTCCATCCAAATTTATCTTTTCAATTTCTGCACAATCCCGTGGTGGTAATAATATGCACCCGTAACAGCGGATGATGAAAAGAAAAATTTAAAGGAAACCATAATTTTCCCCCAATGTTTTTCAACCTCTGAAAAGAATTGACTTTCTCAATCCAAAGTGTGGACACAGAACCTGAAATCTAAGTGACTGTACAAAATATATTTTTCTGTCTTCACATCTTGGTGAAGAAAGAAAAGGATCAACTTTATGACCTACCACACTTCAACCATCTGAAGTCACTACCACCAAACCTAAGAAAACTCAATTTTTATTACTTTTTATTTAATTTTGATATATAATACCATATTTCTAGATAATACATAATTATTTATAGATGGCATGTTGTTTATTATATTAATGTTTGAAGCAACTAAAATGTTACCCAAATATTGCTATTTCAACACTGTTACAATTCTTGGTATTCTATTAAAGATGTATGGCAAGATCTCTGACTTTCAATCAGATCAAACAGGAAGTCCTAAAAGGTTCTCCTTGCTTTGTGCTTTCACAACTCTGTTTACTAGAAGGCTGAATGTTAGGGGGTAGATTCAATACTTTTATTATAAAACTTCAACCTTGGATTCCAAATTGCCACATCTGTAAGCTCTGAAATCAGAAACAAGTGGATGTTATGATCACTATCAAGTTCTTGGACCATGGCATGACAGAGAAATTATTTCTTCTTTTTAATATTCATAAGGTCCCCCAAAACTCCTGGTTTTTTTATAAGACAAAATAACTACAACAAAACTCTAATCTTGCTATTGAAAATGAGCAGTTCATTTCCACAAGTGTTGCTATAATTTTTTCTATTTTATCATTTCAAAGTTAAATTCAAAGATCTAAAGTCATGTCAGATTAAGTCTTGAAAAGAAGCAAGGGTTTCCAAGAATCCCTCCATCTGAGAGTCAGAAAAACTTGATCAATTAAAACAGAATCAAACAATGAGGAAAACACAAGCAAAAGTTTCTGTGGAGGAGTAACACTATTTAAAAAAACACACAAAAACAAGAAAACAAAAAAAACACCCCATCTATCTCTCCCTTCCTATTGCTTTCATCTAAAACTTCCAGAAAGCATCTCGTCATAGTGCTTCTTGCACCTTACGTTAGGGGTAGAGCAGCATATATTTATATTATATGTATGAGGAAAAATGAATAGATGCAATTCAGATCTCAGCAGCACACGCAGTTTGATGGATACACTGCTCTGGTGAGTGCCAGGCTGCAGCAATTTCAAGCTGCTACCACCAGCCCTTGTGGCACCTGACAGATCCACTCTGCATCTTCGGACCTCAGCGAAGGACTAAAAGAAAGAAGAGGCAGGACAAGTGAAGAGAAACAGGGAACTTATGCTGTCATTTTGCTTTGTCTTTGAGATAAGAACTCCAACAGTTTGCCTTTATATATTCAGATAAAAATAACTGAATATCTACCACTCAAATTAAAGGACACAGATGGCTCCTTTGAACTGAAAGAAAAGGCCAAAGGAACTGGCTTTAGTTACCAAGTCCCCTAAGAACAAGCAGCAGAATGTTGTATCTTTGTTGGGTGGAAGAAACTGTTATCTACCGTCTCTGCTCCTAATGGGATTCCCCGGGGTCTCTTTTTTACCAGTTTCAAAAGGTCAGTCTTTGCCTCCAAGTGCTTCTCATCAGTGTTAAAGCCACAGCCTGCTCTTTGATACCAAGATAAAAGAAGTATTTGCTGGTTTAGACCACCACAAACTGAGAATAAGCCCCACTGCAATATTTCAAAGCAGCAAGTGCATAACACAAGATGACCAAGGGTGGGTAATATTCTGAAGGAGAACAAAATAACTTGCAGTCATATACTCAGTGACACATTTCACATCCAGCCAGGCCCAAAATGCATTGAAGTTTGCAGAACTTCTGTTGATTTTAACAAGTTTTGGAATATGTCCTTTATGCCCTCTAAAATTATATTAGGAAAGTAGTATCAGTTTATCAGGTTTAGTGGGCACACATACCATATTTTAACTTCAACCTTCTCTCCTTTAAGGAGAAGGAAGGTTCACATGCTCAGCAAATTCAGACACAAGGAAAAAATGCAAATGAGAGGAAAGACAGATTTCTCAATGACAGAACAAAGGCAACAGGTTCAACTTCAAAATGTTTTGTATTTTCTCCCTTGGCAAAAAAAATAAATTACAGACAATATACATTATATTTTCACTTGTATTCTTGCCAGTATTCCATTCCAGTTGTGAAAAGAAGGTATGTCTCTCTCTGCAAATAGATTAAATAATAAAAAATAGCAAAAAGTCAATTTTCAGATTTTATAACTATTTTTTATCTAATATTTTGTTGTATTTTACAACTGCTAAGATGTAAACCTCACTGAACCCAGGTTTATACAGCATGACTACAGATAATCTTCTGTCTGCATTTTTATTAAATTTGTTATATCAGCAGAGTTCATAAATTGGAAATAAAATATATATATAATTCCAATGGAAGCATATCATACTGGGTTTTTATAGGTAAGGAGAAAAAAAACTAGACCACACTTCTCCATCTTGACCCAGCCAGCCACATTTCAGAAGTCTAAACAGTTCCTGGCTCATGAGCACAGACTCAGCTGCCACGTGATGTGTGCTCAGCACGACAGAATCTTCAGTCTTGATCCTCCAGTTCTGCCCCGCTTGAACAGGGAGAGCTCAGGGTCTCCTGCACCAGTTGCAGGGGTTCTATGGCAAAAGGTGGCTTTGGGCACTCAGCAGGTTTCAAATCTCCTACTGTGTCCAGAGAATCACAGAGTGTGAGCCCAGGACAAGGTGAGTCAGCCCCAGCGCTGACAAAGAGAGTGGAGACAATTTCCAATACATTTTTATATAGCAAAATACTTTGTGGCATAGGGATGCAGAAAGCAGTAATCAATGAGCTCGTTTAGGCATGTTACACACATTACAGTAACTCAGAGCTGTTTCCCAATGAAACCAGACTGCACCCAAGCTGCCTTACCCTGAATTATGCTGGCTATTTCTGGCCAGCCCTAAATTGTGCTACCTCATCTCATCCTGCAGAAGTCATCGCACATTTAAGTCATGCCATGTTTTCACGAAGGGGATGGGCAGTGAGAAGAGATTCTTCTTCCCTCATGAAATACCAGAGAGACAGCCCCATCAGGGGTCACCCTCTTCCTCATTGCTTGAGATCAGGAGCACTCAGTGCTCCTGATTCAACAACAGAGGAGATACATGACTCTAAGTGATCCTGCCTGGAGTTTCATGGCTACAACATGCCATGGATGTGGCACCTACATCACACACCTGCCTTTGCACCTGCCCAGACAAGCACTCTGGTCTTCTCAGCTTCAGCCCATTGGCAGCTTCTTGGTCTTCATCCTCCCTGAACATCCCCAGCACAGGGAGCTCCACCTGGTGAACCACAGCACTAGCAGCCTGCCATCCATCCAAGATTAGAGGAAAAATAGGAGCTGATTCATCTTGAACAGTTCAGCTACACTGAGTTTTGCTGACTTATTATTGGTCAGCATATTTATTATGCTAGATATAAATAAAACATTAAACATCGTACTCAAAATATCCAAAATAGCCTGCAATTCTCCTACTTCCTGAGCAAATTAAATGAGTTTTCACCCCAGTGGCTTTTTCTCTTTTTTTTTTTTTGTTATTAAAGAACCAATGCAAGGAAAAACTACGCCTAACTATGCCTTTACTAGAAAAAGAAAAAAAAAAAAAAAAAAGAAAAACCAAGAAGGGAAAAAAGAAAAAAGGACTATCCAGGAGATTATACAAACAGACAAACTTACATTACTGCTATAAGTCAAACTCTGTGTTATTGTTGCTGTTGCATTATTTTGGTAATTCAATTCACTTCTGATGTTGTCAAATGCAAAATCAGAGCCAGTTTGCACAATGAGTAGTTACACACAATAGTAACACAAATAAACAAATTTCTGTTAGGCTATGCTATCAATTAAATACTCAAAGGCAAAGGGTAAAATATATATTTTACAGCAGGAATTATGAATTCCTATAGTCCAGGAGACAAGTATTGCAGATGGTGTCCAACAACAATAAATAATTCTGAAATCTCATTCTCTAAGTAAACCCATTGCACTACTGCAATGTATGTTTTCAGCTACCTGCTGCCAAACTTAGCTATGTCACCAGCAATTATCAATAAAGATCCTATTGATTTAAGAGCATACACTGCTAAAAGTCAATGTTCCCATAGGTGGGACTGAGGCAACAGCAGAATTGCAGTTATTTCAGCATCTAAAACAAAAATTCCATCTTAAACCATACTACAAAAGAGACTTACAAACGAGAACAAAGCCTAAAGAGGGCAGAACACACAAATTGCAAAAAACAATTCCTGTTCATGCTTGAAGAAACATAAAACAATCCTAATACCTGTAGCAATTCTATTTTGAATATTTTTATTTTTGTTTTCTAGCAAATTGCAGATATATCTTGCCTTGTTGAAAGGCCACTGAACAGTGACTTCTTGTTCCAAGCACAAAGCCTGATTCTCCATTGGCTAAATGAGGAGCAGTCCTAGTGGAAGGAAAAGCTACTCCGATGTTGCTGGAGGGCAGGTCAGACACAGCCACCAGCAGCAGCGTGATTTACGACTCTCGCTGACAGTATGTCTGTGAAAGGATCAGGAAAGCTCTGATTGCCTATTATGCATTATTAAGACACAGATCAATACAGAAACCTCCAGGGGCCACTAACATGCACTGCACGTGTGATTTAACCTTCTGCAGACACATGGAGAGAGCACTGCAAGCTGGTTCCTGTAATCCGGTGGCCAGGGACTCTGCTGCACTGTCCAGATTGAGCCAGGAAAGATCTACCTTTAGGCAGGACACACCTGGCTTCTCTTCTCCCTCACCTTCATCTTCCTTCCTTCTTGGACTTACTTTTTTTCTTTCTTTCTTTTTTCCCCTGTGCTTACTAGAGTTCAAGCCATGTTTTTTCCTACTAGGATCACAACCTGTCTCGTTTTGCCCAGCTCCCTGTTTTCAGGGGATTTCCAGGGCAGTACTCACATTCACGACTCCACCCAGCAGCAGTGGCTCTGCCGCAGACACACCTGCACACAATTTTCCCACCTCAGGGGGATACCTTGTGAATTTGTTGACTTTAAAGCATCTCCTTGTAGCCCTTGCTTCACCCCATCGCTTCTCAGAAGGAAAGCAATATCTGGGAATGGAGCATGGAAGTTTGCCCCAGAAAGACTAATGCCCAACAAACACTCGACACCAGACAAACAGCTGTGCCTCCTGCTTGCTGTGCCAGGCACAGCCATCACACCTCAACTCGTGCTTCTCCAGCTACACCCACTGCCATTATATTTCAATTTAAGCATTTTGGGGCAGAGGCTGGGCTGGGAGATGGGCTTGTTTGCAGGCAGCAACCCAATGCAAAAGCTGCCAGACTCCAGCTGGAGCCTCTAAACCTTACTCTAAATACCAAGAGTAACCTGTTATTTCCGAATGTTTTTTCAGCTGAGGGACTGAATTTAAGGATCAGAGAACAGAAACAGCTCACTTTTGAAAGATAAAAAGTAAAATATTAGGAGTTCCAGATGCTTAATAATTTTTTTCACAAGACTGGAATACTGCTTCAAATTATCCTTTCTACCAAATAGCATTCTTTCTTGAAAACCTGAAAATAAAGGTAATTTCTGAAGAATAGAATATGTCACAAATACATGTATCAGCACCACTCTCAGAGACTCACACCACTTTGCAAGCAGAGCTGGGCAGATATGGGTGATTTATAGGAAGCATAGTTAATAACTTACAATAATCGTGCTTAGCATCAAGCTCAGAATGAACTGCTGCCAAACTGACAAATGTGGCTATGAAAATTGATAGCTTTGAAATTTGTTTCAAGGTTCATGCACAGAAAACCTCACCAGCAGACATGCAAAAATCAGAATGCTTTTAAGAACAACAGTATTCTGCATATGACTGAATTAATTAATTATTTGAAAATCACCCACATAGAAGAAAAACTCTCTCCAGTTTTAGTGACTGTTTATTTCCAGCAGAGAAGTCATGTTTTATATTGGGGAAAAGGAGGATACCAGATTCTTTCCATCTTTTGAAGGGTAGAAATAAGTATGGAGGGTAAAGATAAGTCACTCATTTTAAATAGATCTTGAGGCCATAAAACATTTTCAATTGCAACACCAATACAAACTCCCATATGATTTGCCTTCTGCCCAAAGTTAAATGACCCTTACTATTAATTCATACATAAACCTAGTACAGAAAGGAGTTTCTCCTCCATCCTCCTATTCTTCTAGACACAGAAGAATGTGTATTATAAAGAGTTAAGCTCATAATCATACCAGAAAAAAACCCAATAAAAATAAAGCAATGCAGGTTCTGAGCACTGGACACTAAAGGAAGAACTGGCAAGAAGTCAGAACAGAAAATAGTGGGGAAAAAGTTATTTTCACACAGCTTACAAGTTATTTTTACACAGCTTTCACACAGCCAGTTCAGTCTATAGGCTGGATTGCTGAACTATCACTGCATGGCATCTGGCTCCACGTAACTGCCAGATATTGATCCTGTGGGTTAAAATTCTGAATTTCTCAATCCAAGAGCAGATGTTTCTACAGGTTTCTAAAATGTGATTTCATTAATTCACCAATAACAAACACGAAATCTCACTACAGCATGCCTGCTTTTGGGGAAATGGAGCTCACAGTGCAGCAAAAGCACATTGGGACAAGAAAGGCTGGGGAAAAGCAGCATAAAAAGCATGGACAGGCCAAAGAAGAGAGCAGAAATGGACCCAGAGAGCAGTGAGACTCAAGGGCAACAATGTTCTCCAAAACTCTTACTGCAGACCCTATATATACTCCAAACCATCAACTTCTCCTGCTCATCTTGGAGCACATGTGAGCCACACTAACAAGCTGTGCATCCCTCGTCCTTATCTAAAGCAAGCATAACAAACTACTAGCAGTCTTTCTTTTTCAAAGATAAAAAGAAGGGTCTTTTTACAGATGTGCAGCTCTCAGGCTCACTGCTTAGGTGCTGGTCAACTCTGTGGGCATTGCAGGATTGATTAGAATTTCTCAGCCTGCCCAGAAAACTCAACAATAAAAAAAAGGAATAATGTTGCAAAGTCAGGCACTGAGCAGCCATTAATTTTAAACATAGATATACATATTATTATTACTACTACTACTATCATTACTATTATTATTAAATCCATGCATCATTCCATGGCCAAAATTGAAGTAACTGGGGGTAAAAAGGAAGGTGGTGTTGCCTTGTTCTGTACTCCTCTAATTGTACTCTCTGATGAGAAAAGAGAGACAGAAAATCTGATCCAGCAGGAAAGCAGTTGCATGAAAGCTTGAAGAGAGCATATTGAACTGGAAGAAAAATTAAACTATCTTACATTTAACACACACATATACAACAGAAAGCTGAATCAATATCAAAGATAGATGAAGTGTTTCTGACTTGAGTAGTTGATAATTGAAACTTCAAATGAAAACGTGTCTTTGTTTTCAAACTCTTAAGAGTTCTTAAGTACTAGAAGGGGAAGAGGAGAGTGGGTGAGGACATGGAGGAGGAAAGTGTGAGGGACAGGAGGAAACAAAAGCAACTTGAAAGTTGAAAACCACTGCAAGAGAGGTGATGACCGCCAAGTACAGCAACCAGTCCCATGGAAAAAAACTTTAACTGAGAATAGTCCTGTGCTACAGGTAAAACAGAGTGCACAGGTGTGCTGTGTGCCACAGGATGCAGTAAAACAGCACCACCAGCACATGGTCATGTATGAACATACAGTGATACATCATCATTTTAAACTTTAGATTCATACATCACACTTTCATACATTTATCACTGTAAACAGTGCAATTTGCTGCCTTCTTGTAGTTCAAAACTGCTGATGCTGTTTAAGCAACTTCTGCCCTAAAAATAATACTCAATTTCTCCATAAAATATTAAGTTTCTAGAACAGGTTTCTGCTCATGGTCCTATTAAGCTCTCATGGCGAGCTGAGTCAACATGTCAACCTTTTAAACTCTGTTTCTTTCAGATTACATAAAAACAGAAGGAAACTGGAATACATGGTTGCACTTTTAAGTTCTCACTGAATGAAACCATGACTGATATTAAAAAATAACAAAATAATATGCACGCATCAAAACCTTATTTTAAAAATGCTGTTCATCTCTTCAACTAAATTAAGTTCCAGCAAATGGAAGGTGTTACTCCAGCATACTCTTATCCCAGCCATCTCCTACTCTCCTACATGTTATCCAACCTCTGTGCCAGAGGAGATCATTTTACTATGGCCCACACCTGCTGCATAATTGATTGTTTTGACATTAAATGTTCATGCACAGCAGCACACATCACATCATCTCTGTGACCATGGGAATGTGATCTTTGAGTCACCAGCCTGCCAAAACTTCCACAAAAGTCAGCGGCAGTTGTGCTCACATGGAATGTGTTTCTGGTTTTAATCTGATTCCAGAATTTCACAGCCTTCAAGAAACATGTTCTGAAATTCTTCTTTACAGCTTTATTTCCCTTGAAGGGAAGAATACACAACGACTTGCATGACTGAGATCAATTCAACATAACCTCATGTTTTTACTGACATTTGGCTATCTTCATGCCCAGCAAAACAGTACAGAAACTTATATGGAAATTATTCAGCTGGTAAAGAATCTGAGCAGAACTCCCAGCTGTCATTTGAGAACTATTTAGGGGATTATGGGTATCTTAGCCATTTATTAAATTATACTTCATTGATTCTAGACTAATCATGAAGACTAATACAGTTTTGCTGATTGTTTTTGCATGGAAGCAACTGTGATGTATTTGGTTTTATGCTTCTCGAATTTATATGTGTACTTGTGATAGTCCCTAATGCAATGCTAAGCAAAGGAATACACCTTTGCACTCATACCACCCAGGAGTACCCACATCAGAACAAAAGCTGGGCTGTTTTGCCTTTTTTTTTTTTTTTCCCACTCTTGATTATTGAACAAGTCTGGAGTGACTAAATTTCTGAGATCCAAACTCAATTAAGCAGCATCTGAACTGTCACAACAAGCACAAGTCATTCTGATACTAGATTTTGATAAAGATGCTTCAGAACTAGAATCCCTCTTTATTACCTGATGTTTAGAAGCTATACAAGTATCTCACCCTAAATCACTTAATCGTTCTTAGTCAAATAACACCTTATTCCACAGCAAGCTGAATTCTACCAGGAAAGTCACACATTGCTCAAGCACTGAATATAACTCACTGCCCTGAAAGAAACTGCAAAATATATACAGTCGCACACACCATATACAGACCTCTGCCAGTGTATAGCACACTGTAAGCCCTGAAAACAGTGACATGATGAAAGAATTATACATTAAAAATATCATAGTTTTAAATAAAATTGGTCAAAATTTAGAACTGGTAGAGAATTCAATAAAATGGCTTACCACAAGAGAGCATACTTGCATATAGAAACTGCTCAACAGTTAGGGAATTCCAGCAGAGGATTTTAATGTTTTTTTGTTAATTAAAAGATGTGGCTAACCTGCATATCATCATTGAAACCAAGGACTTTATCAAAGTGAGAAGCCCAATTAGCATCAGTACTCTTTGGATGTATAGGCTAACAGATCCCTCATCAGCTCAATAAAAACCCAAGGGTGCCCCCACTCTCCAGAACTGCAAAACTAATAAACAATTTCATTTAATTTGAAACAGACTACACTGAAATGCAGTTTACCTCAGAGTAACAGTGGATTGCATGCTTTTCTCCAGGGCACATGTGAAAAAGTATTAAAAACCTAATGCATGGAAAAGTACACTGAAAAGACTTAAATGTGCAAACAGGGGAGAGAGTATGGCGTATTTATCAAATTTGAAAATCACATGCTCAAATTCTCTTATGAAATGCATTGAGACATATTTCTGTAACATCCTTTAAAGTAACTTCTTAAGCTGAAATAAAATGGTACGCAAAAAGTAATTTTTATTATTATTTTCAAGAGGTTATAATAAAGTGCCACAGCTTCCTCTGCTACCAGGCATTTTATTCTGGTTGTTACCATCATCACCAAGTGGACTGTGCAGTGTGAAAAAAACCTACAACCTGGGAAGAGATTTCACCATTTTGTAGGGGAGTCTCATCACTGGAAAGAAAATGCCTTTCCAATTACAATACTCTTTCCATGGTTGTGCTTCAATTACAGTGCTATTACTGTATAACACAGTGGTTAAAGCATCTGATCCATGCTAGTCCAATCAGATGTATTTTTGATGCATCCTTAATTGTTACATAAATGCAAATGCACAAAGCATTTTTCTTTCAGGAGGAGAAAAAAAAAAAGAAGCAAGAAAGTCAATTAAAAAAATCCCAACCTAAATATTATCTCACTATATGGCAGAAAAGCCCCCTAATGTTATAGTAATAGGCAAGAACAGACAGAATTATACTTTGGGTGCACTCTCAAAGATTTAGACAAAGGGACTTGCAATCAAATAAGTAGTGACAATAACATTTTTCTCTACAGGTTAGACCTAATTCCTGCAGCCTTTAAAACTGTACTAAGAACTAACATCATTTTTGCCGATGTTGCCCAATATGAAAGTCACTTTTCAAAATTTGTTGTCTCTAGATACTCGTAAATCCCAATAATTGAGTTAATGCTGGTAAGTCACAATCAGGATACTGGGGCCAAGATCAACTGGGCTATTTCACAACGAAATGAAAGATTTTGAAAAGAAAATGACAATTTTGTCTATTTTCCTATTCTTCGTTACAAACAAAAAAAACCCCACATAGAGCAGCTACACCAAAACAGACTGTAAGGTGCACACACAAAGAGCAAGGGAAGGAGAATCATCATAGAATCATGGAATGGTTTGGGTTGGAAGTGACATTTAAGATCATCTTGTTGCAACCCCCCTGCCATGGGCAGGGACACCTTACACCAGACCATGTTACTCAAAGCCCCATCCAACCCGGCCTTGGACACTTCATGGCTGGAGCAGCCACAGCTTCTCTGGGAAAACTGTCCCAGGGCCTCACCACCCTAAGTCAAGCAGTTCTACCTAATATTTGATCTAAACCTACTCTTTCAGTTTGAACCATTCCCCTTGTCCTGTCACTCCAGGCCCCTGTCCAAAGTCCCTTTCCAACTCTCTTGGAGGCACTTTAGGCACTGGAAGGGGCTCTCAGATCTCCTCGGAGCCTTCTCTTCCCCAGCCTGAACAAACCCAACTCTCTCAGCCTGTTTTACAGGAGTGGTGCTCCAGGAGCTACAAATCCTTGCCTTGCAGCAACCAAACTGGATCTGTCAATTACAAGAATATTAAATCACATTCCAGGTGACTCCCATAGCATTTATATCAATGTTTTCTCAAAGGCTTTGGGTCTCATTAAAGCATAAAAATGCAGCTAACACCAAACACAGAAAACAGTTTCACTGAACAGTTCTGACCAATTCCAATTAAGATACATAAAACTCTTACAGTTCCATGCCAGTTTGGTGTTTATATGAACAACTTAAGTATTTAATAGACACCTTCACTTTTAATTACCATAAATGTCAAGAGCTTCCTGTAGAATAAGAGCTCCCCAAATGTTTCAATGATTTTTGAGCTTTATCTGAAGTGGTTAACTTTAGAATTTTGTAATGAAACCAACCCTACAACATTTCAAAAACTAACAACCTTAATGCCTACACATTTTCACCCTAAAACATACCTAAGGACTTTCACTGAATAATAGTACCTCTTCTTGCACTTGACATTTATTAGTCATGATTTAAAAGTCAGGAGTATTTAATTACAAATAAAGGATCCCTGACTTTGATAACTCTCAAGGAACTGCTAGGCATGAAATAAAATAAGATGCTGGAGCCTCCCCTTCGACTTTGCCATGCATATTTCTTGCTTTTGATAATTTCAATAAAATAGGCTGATTGTCAAAGTCTAATTTAAGATTTAATGAAGCAGTAAAGGTTGGAGTGATGAAAAAGAAGCTGGAACAATAACAGTAAAAAACATAGTCATAGACTATGACGATCCAAGAAAAATTTTCTGGACAATTAGATTTGATTGTGTTAAACCATGACAAACTACAGAAGCAATTAGAAATCACATACAGTATTAGCAAGTGACTAAATGCTGGTGCTGGTTAATGGCATTTTATGCTTCCTGAAGACTGACAAACCTTTTACCACATGTGCTTTAAACAAGAATCCAATTTCATTGACAGAATGATACTTTTGCCTCCCATTTAATTGTGGCCAAATTGTTTCCTGAATTTTATCTTCCTGGTGGCTTTAGTACTACAGAACACTATTAATATCAAAAGGATATTATGAAAAAAGTTGTTCACATGTATTCCAACATTGACACAACAAATTAATAAGAAAGCTCAATGAAAGAAGACTGTCACATGATTTTGCAATAAATATATACACTTATTTTGAATATATATAAATTTAAAACATATTCATGACACTGTTAAGGTGCAGAGATATCCGTCTCCAAAACTGAATGACAAGCAGGATTTTCCCACCCCACTAAAGCAGGCCTTAAATAGCAGCAAAGCCAAACTGCTACGCCAGTTCTGAAGAGCTGAAAGCCTAGTTGTTTTAGAATTAAAAAATACACAGGGAGGAAGAAAAACCAAAAAAATGCTTTGAATCCACAAAAAAACTCACATCACACACAAAAAAAGCGCTTTGTGTCCTTGTTTGAGACTGACTGTTATTCACAATGGCTCAGCTGAACCCTATGGCAGGGAGTCCTTCTTGACATGAAATTAAATACAGTCTGCCTGAACATTTCATAAGCATCTTTGTATTCACCAAGGGTGTATAGTGCCACAGCAGTGAACACAACAAAAAATGTGAAGCCAGAACAATACTTAATATATAATGCTCACAACCGATTTCCTTAGTGCATCAAAATAATAAATAACTACAAATCTGACTGGTAACACCAGAAGCAAATCCAAATTACTAATGAGCTTTAAATCAGTACACCCAATGTAAATGTGTCTGTGAAAATAAAGAGACAGGAGAAGGGAGAATTTTCAAAAGGCACAAACAGGAGTTAGCAGCTTATTGGACTTTCTACATTTTAATCTCCTCCTCCAGGTGATGCAGTGCTCATGAAGAACTTGTTCTAGCTCACCCCATCAAGTTTTCAATTAATTACCAGGAAAAATTAGTCACAGGAGATCCTTCAGCAGCTTTCTCACTGGTATATTACCAAACACAGCACACATCTGTCTGTAGTACCTTATCTGATTAAAAATCAAACAGAATAGATTTTTTGTGAGTACTAAGCAAGTAATATATTAAGAAACTCAGGTTCAGCCACAATTCCCATGGTCAAGCTGTAATAACAAGTGCCCTTACAAGACAAACCCTGTTTTACTGACAGTCACATGACTCGTGGTAATACCTGAAGGCTGGGTCATTCCCTGCTTCACTCTGACTCTTTCAAATTTAAATTCAGATAAAATTATCTGGCAACAAATACAGCAAGCTCATATGTATTCCTCATTTTTAGTTTTCAAGATCAAATTCCTTTAAGACCTAGAAAAAAAAATAATTGTCTTTTCACACTAGTGCAATCATCACATGTAAAGTAACCCAGTCAAGTTCACTCATCACGCGGCAAGGAAAATAGGAACAAAAAAAAGCAGGACTACAACTAGACTGCCCTTCTATTGAAGCTTTGTGCAGTGCTTGATCCTTCAAACCTTGACACAGATGTAGCAATTACAGTTCAAGTTTAACATAGTTCCTTTTACTCTGCTCTTACCTTTAAGCAAATTTCTGTTTCACTGAGGGGTTCATCTTTTATCCCTCCCTTCCATACAATGCTCAGAGATAAGAGGATTTATCAGAGGGCAGGAGAGGCATTACATTTAGTGTTTGCTTAGAGCAAGCTCTGCAACTTTCTCTTTTCTCACCTTAGCCTTGTTCTAAATTGTACACTCATCCATAGAAGGGCTGTGTTAATCCTGTGACCCATTATTTTAGATAAGAATAAACTAAACATGGGAGAGGACTTCCTTGGCACAGACCAATTCCAGTTTTGAGTAAAATCTTAAAAGGATGAAGGAATAACAGGCACATATTCAACCTAAAACAGGGCTGGCCACTGCAGTAACACTACAGCTGAAGTCCACAGCAAAGCTGTTTTTCCATGTCTCTATTCAGATAACCATGATAAAAATATCACAAAAGGAAGAGTTAATTGCTTCTTGTTACGTACAAATGCTTGAACACTGGCTGCAAGATCACAGCACACCTTTCATGAAGTGGGGCTGGTGGCTGCAAACACTTAACTCACCTGTGTGAATCAATTTTCTGGCAAAAATCTAATTCTGAAATTGAGTTTCTCTGAATATTAGAGAGTGTCATCTTTTCTAGGCCTCCTCCTCTTCAGCCCTCCCCCTGATGCTAACAGCATTTGGATTATAGGTTCTGGGAATCTTTTTCCAAGTGTTTATCACAGCATTCTTTTTTTTTTTTTTGTCCAACACAGAGAACAGTGAGCATGGTTTTAGTAAGTTCCCCTTACAATGATAGTAGAACTGTTTATTTTCCATTTCATTCCAGCAATATTTGCTCGATTTAACCAACCAAGTTATAATACCATGCTGTAAAAGGAACAAGTCTGGAAACACCAAGTAACATGCTTATTTAACCAAATTAGAGCCAACAAACCTTGTCCCAGTTGTAGAAGAGCGTCTTCAACATCTTCCACCCCAAAATATCAACTTTTCTTATATCTGCTGAGATAGACTGCCTAGAGAACAGCAGAAAGAGCCAGGGAAGAACCCTAGCCATGTTCACAGCATCAACCAGCAAGATCCACACCGTGGCACCTCCTAACCTCTGCATACCACCAGCTTAAAAGTTGAAAATAATGAAAGTGGAAGCAAAGGTCCCACATCCCAAAAATAAGAAAGGGTTTTGTTTCTCCATATTTCATACTAATTCAATGGAAGTAACTACTTAATATGGATGGCAAAGAGATGCAAGCACATGAATGTGGAGCTCAGCATCTGGAGCTGCTTCTTTTCATGAGTAACTGAAAAATCACCCTGGTTGTCTGACAGAATTTGTAGGGAAGTGTTTTCGTCCAGTCAGATGCTTTGCATCTCTGACACTTGCTTAGAGAATTTGCCAGTGATAAGCAAAGGGAAATCAGCCCAGAGCTGACTTAGCCTTGACCTAAATGGGATCTCCCAATCAACCAGCAGTAAAACACAGTTTATCCATAAAAGGCTTGTCAATTATTTTTGACCAGGTCAGACTTATTCTGTAAATCAGATCACTCAACTGCTGTCTTGCTGTTTCTGACTTCAAATATTCATTCTGTTTCCCTGCAGTGCTACTGCTTTTCATAAGCATTGGGCAAGTTTTAAAAAATACATATTATGACCACATCCTCTCAGTGCCATTCTGAATCTGTAATTACTAGCAAATATAAATAATCTATTGAAAATAATGCTGTATGTCTGACTAGTTAAATATTTAATAATTATTTAAATTCAATACTTTCTAGCCTTCGAAGGACTGAAAGCAAAAAAAATGGTTTTAAACTCAAGCACTGGAAATGCACATTTCGTGCACTTCATTTCATTTTATAGTCTCTAAGAACTATTACAATTTTTAATAAACTTGTATCTGGGATTTGAAGCCAAACACTTAGGCTCAAAAGGCACAAATTATTAACTAAAAGACACCCGAAGTGGTACTAAAACGTATTCCCCAGTGGTATATTGCAAATGGGCTGTAAAAATTACATTTTATTAATCCAGCTGCAATTAAAGAATAACAGCTGTACCACTTGTATTGCAATGCTCCACTTTCAGGGAGATGACAAATATTGTTCATTATTCATTATATATTGCTGATTGGCAAACATTTTTCTTAGTCCAGTAGTGATGTCTCTTGGGTATGACTGCTTCTCTTTATGATTGCAAACCGAGTTCTCCTGGTATCTTGGGGTTTGCAAATGCTAAGAGTCTGTCTTTCTCTCCTCTAAGATGTTCCACATTTCAAAGAGAATGATAAATTTCTGCTGAAGCCAACAAAATGAAGCAACACATGCACATAGACAAGTATCTGGCTAACAAGCTTTTCAAGTGTTACTGACAGTTACTTACTTTTCTACGATTAATAAGCCAGTATCACAGCCTCCATATCTTTATTGAGATAACATATTCAAATGTTTGGCAGGTAGAAAACGAGAAGCAAGGAGAAAAGCTAAAATTCACAACTACTTATTAATTTTTACAATCAAAAATAACAGCTAATGAAATCATCTTTCTCTGGAATGAATATTGCATGCAGTAGATAAAATATAGCCATCATCCTGCTTCCATAGTTTTCCAAGCACTGGAGTACATATAATGTTCTGTGAACAGTAGGGCAGTTAGAAAAACATTACAGTAAGATAAAACGGGTATGATTTCTGAAAACAGGCACAAAGCTGTGTGTCAAACATACAACAGGTCAAACATTTATGGCATACAACAATCAAATATTAGCATTCTGCGGCATACATCAGAAAAGCTTAACTACTCAGCTTCACTATGATCCTCATTACTCTAGCTCCAACAAAACTGCTTTAGAACTCTCCATTTAAAGCTAATTTTGATGGAAATGTTGTCTGCAGCCCACAACATTCTTTAATTAATATTTACTCTGTTTCTGACAGGTTTTCTAACCACACAGTAAAGATAGCACCACCCCCTACGTGAGATAAATATCATACTGAACTCTTCAGCCTTGTTTTTGTTGCTGACTACAAAATAACTGTTAGCTGGTTAACCATGTGTGAAGCCAGTGATCTTAAGAGCAGAAAACCAACAAGGAACTAACACCTTTTTTTTTTTTTTTTTTCACATCATGAGATAACAAATTAAAATAGTGAGGTATGTCTGACAACAGCAACAGGATTTGAAAGATACATTTGACAAAAAGTAAGGGCTTACCAAAGTTTCCCTATAAATATACCTCCCAACAAATAAGGATGCTGTCAGGGTTTAACCCCAGCCAGCAGCCAAGCCCCTCGCAGCTGATCACTCACTCCCCCACCAGCAGGATCAGAGAGTGAATTGGAAAGGTAAAAGCTGGAAAATTCATGGGTTGAGATAAAGACAGTTTAACAGGGAAAGCAAAAGCTGCATGCACAAGTAAAGCAAAACAAGGCATTGATTCACTGCTGCCTGTGGGCAGGCAGGTGTTCAGCCACCCTGGGAGAGGAGGGCTCCATCCTGGGTACCAGCAGCTTGCAGAGACAAACACCATCACTCCAAATGTCCCCATCTTCCTCCTTCTTCATCCCACTTTATATACTGATGACCTATGGTCTGGAATATCCCTTTGGTCAGTTTGGGACATCTGCCCTGGCTGTCTCCTCCCAACCTCCCATTGAACCCCAGGCCTCTCCCCAGCATGGCAGTATGGAAAGCACGTGGGCTCTGTGTAAGCCCTGCTCAGCAATAACCAAAACATCTCTATATATTCAACCCTGTGTTCAGCACAAACCTAGAACACAGCCCCATACCAACCTCTGTGAAGAAAATTACCTCTACCCCAGCCAAAATCAGCAAAGATACTAAGCCTAGTTTATCACTGTATGTACTTTAGGGAAGTAGTTACACATACACAAATCATCAGCATTGAGAATGCCAGTGCATTACAACTAATTCATTATTGTAAAAGCAGCTGCCCAAAGAGCAGCAGCAGGTCAGGTTGCACACACACATCTCCACTGCACCCAATGTTTCCTGCTCAAGGCTTCTCTAACCCAAAACACAGCAAAATTCCTGTTGACTTCACTAGACTGTGAGAGCTGGAGCAACAGAGTGAGGGTTTAATGGGATTTCCTGAGCCTGTAGATAGAGGCAAGATGCAGTTTTGTTAAAAGTAGTCACTCTGGAGTGAAAACACTGCCACGTACCAGGCATCATGTACAAACATACAACTGTCCTCCCTCAATGAGGTCAATGTAGCCAAAAGGAGATTCCACAATTCTTGGTACAAGGGACCCATTCTGGCCTGTTCTTATTAAGGCTGGGTGCAGAGAAAGAACAGGCTGGGAAATCCATTTCTTCTGGCTTATTGCCCTTTCCCTTGGCTTATTTCCCTTTCCCCAACTCCCTTCCTCCAATGCAAACCTCCCCTTCATTCTTTGGGAGAAAGTAGGCAAAGGCTTTCAAAGAAAATTGATGCCTATCAACTCCAGAGGCTGCAGGATAGACCTGCTGTCTTCTGCATAAACTTTATACTCTGACAGCAATAAAAGATTACTTCACCAGACTAGCAGCAAAACAAAGATACTCTGGAATTTAAGTAAGGTTTCTTTACAGGCAAAATTCTTCCCCCTTCCTTTCCATCTTCCTAGATGAGGCAAACAAAAGGCAGCCCTGTCATTTTTCCCCTGCTATTCATCACATTTTTCTTTGCTTTTGCTAACAGAGTCTCTCGAGTGCATCAACAACAATATCAACTTCCTGACTTACCTGCGCATCTCTGATATTCAGTGATGTTCACTGGGTAAGTGACAGAACATGAAAATCTATTTTTAAAAAGTACATGGCAAGCTAGTAACATGGCAGGTTGTCTCCTCCTTGTTACAGGCTTATTGTCAGAGTAGGAATTACCATTTCTCTGGAACAAAAATGCAACCTAAGTTGCTATATAATAGTATTGTTTACTTATAAAATATTACTACTCCCTATTTCTTGTCATATCACATTTTCTAGACAAAACTTTCAGACTGACAGTTAGTAATCACTACAGGGAACGACTTCAGAGTGGTTCTTCTACAATAACAGGAACAATTCTTGATTAGTAGACACAAGGGCTGGGTTGTGAACAAACTTTCATCCCCAAAAAATCCAAATCCCACACTTAATCTGAAGATCTATGAAATTTTGTATGTAGACCTGATCCAGGACCTTTTCTCCTGATGAAACATCCCTCCCTCTCCTTGCTGAAATGCTACTAAATCCATCAAAACAGTCCATACAGATGTGACAGTCTCTACTAAGCTTGCTGTCTTCAAATCTCATGCACACTGTGGCATTTTCAAGATCTGAAATGCACATTACGAAGGTTTTCTATTGACCCAAGGCAGATTCACAGCATGGTACGTCTGAGAACAGGGAAGAGGACAGCACCAGGCTGCCTATTGGCAAAGCTTCTGAAGGAAAGTGCAGGAGACTTCACAGACCTGAGTCCGAGTGAAAAGAAGGAGCAAGGAAAAAGCATTTAAGAAGAAAAAAAAATAAGGGCAAAACATCGATTTTACTCTTTTCAGTGAGCTCATTAATTCACTGACACAAAAACAGTTGTCTAGGAATGTTACACACATTCACAGTACCAATTTTATTCACCATTTGAGTTCCTCAGCACTGCACTTTCTACTTGCTATGTGAGCTTCACTTTGCTATACCCTTACTTGTAACGTGGTCTAATATGATCAAATAGTTTAATCGATAGAAGACTGGTAGTTGGGGTGGGGGTGGTGTTTTCTTTTGTATGTTTTGTTGGGTTTTTCTTAATAAAGAAATATGCCAATACTGAACTGACCTACTTGAAGGATTTTTTTATTAATTCTGGAATTTTGTAGTCAACCCTAAACCAATTTCAGTGCAGAGTACATCTTCATAAACTTACTATGTAAAATCTACATAAAGTAATTTGTGCATTCTGAACTTCAAATCACAGTGGGAGAATTAACAGAAACCCCACTCTGTGCATACTGTTGGCAGGTGGTACAGGTCAAAATCAGTGTATCCGTTCTTATTCTTAGTTTTCCAAGAAAGCCTCCTAAAAATTAGAACCATTTTGCTTGACGAATTGGTCTGCAGATTGTGTAACCCTGAGTCCTGCAATACCACCCTGCAACAGAAAGCCCAGACAAATTGACTGTCAGGTTTGTCTTCACATTCCCGTGCCAAGACCAAAGCCTGTAGCTCTAGGCAAGGCTAAAAGGAACAGACTACACCCAAGTATATAGTCTTTTCAAAACTGTTTGCTACACATAACTTTTATTTTCACCACAAAGTTTAGCATTACCTTGGTTGCTGCTCAGTGAAATATTTTAAAGGACCTGAAGCGTTACAGACACTTTCCATTAAGCGAAACATTTGGCAACTTCAGATAAGCTCAGGCAAGGAAAAAAAAAAAATCATGTGTAGGGCCTAAATGTAAGAAAACCCAGCAGGCTCACACACATTAGAGCAGTGTGGGTTCCTGAATTCAGCTCTCAAAGAACCCAAATACAACAATAATGATCTTGGCACAAGGCATTTCCTGCAGATTAATGACCAGCAGGGAGGAGTTGATGGCCCACAGCGCAGCCAAGGGCCATTAACCCCAGCCAGTCATTAATCCCCAGGAAATGCCCTGTGCCAAGATCATTTTCCTATTTCAAAATGAAAAGCAGCAGAGACTATGTAGGTTGTTTTGTTTTGTTTTAATGAATGATGCTATTCAATGCTATCTCCAGGGTGTAACACCTATGTAAGTTAACTTGCTGTAGTTTTTAACTAAGAGGGCAGAGGATGGACGAAGCACACAAACCAAGCAGAAAACACTGGTTGTACACAAGGCTGACGGCAATTAGGGAATGGCTGAAGTCCTATTCCTTGCTCAGAAACATGAAGAAGTGCTGAATCACTGTGTCATGAGCAAAGATGTTGCTGTGAGCTGCATTTAATCATTCCCAACTGCGCTGCTGAGCACTCTCAGTAATAAGACACATTTTGCCTCGTTCATGCAAGAAAGTAGTATGTTGATCTAGAGCAGACAGTGCCACGGACTATGTAACACTTCACAGAAGAAAAAGGATAGTTATTATCAGTACTATTCCTGTCACATAGACCTCTTGGTAACTCATGCTTCCCAAATATCATATCCCCACAAAAAACCCTATCAAAATAATATAGTACAGTGTCTGACTCCCTGTACAATTTCATAGGAGCTCTCAGTTTCTAACATTAAGTATGGATTAGCATAGACACAATAAAACAGAACAGTAAATCCATGCTTACAAGCTGATCTGTCACCATAAACTTCAGCCTTCTGTTAACAGGCACACAAAGTCCTTTGCTATGATGTTTCTTCAGAACAGGTAGCAAAACAGATGGCTGGGGGTTCCCAGTGCAGCTCACGCATGAGGCCAACTTTGCAGGTACGGCTGGGATCCAGCAAAATAACCCTTGGGCACCTCAGTTTCCTGACAGATTTCATACAATATCCTCCAAGATAAACATTTTGAAGGTAAGAATCTCACACAGAAAGGGACTTTTACAAAGGATGTCAGGTGTATAACCATCTTTGGAACACTGAACCTTATCAACATGCTGAAAATCATACATCCTGTCACCAAACTGGCAAGCACCAAATCCCCTGAACTACATGCTTTTAGGAACAGTTCTGTAATATTGACAATATAGAGATAGAGAGAGGGGAAGTCTTATCTTTAAATTCAGAATTTAACATATCACCAGGTTATCATGACTGCACGCCACTGAGCCTAATTTTGTTAGTCTATAATCATGCAATTAAAGCTTCTCACTAACAGCATTATCACTGCTTTAAATACCAATACATCACCAGACTTCAGGTTAAGAGACTTTGTTCTATAAATACCATCCTAGTATTTTACAAATTAGGTGAGGTCTGGGCAGAAAAAAAAAAAGAAAGACAAGGCAGAACAAAATCCTTAAAAATTATTCTCCAAACTAATCTCCAAGAAATTTCACCATTGTCTTATTTGTGAATAAGTAAACCTCATCGGGGTCTGCAGCATCCTCACAAGGGGAAGAAGAGGGGCAGGCACTGATCTCTTCTCTCTGGTGCCCTGTGACAGGATCCAAGGGAATGGCTGGAGGGGGAGGTTTAGGCAAGATAGCAGGAAAAGGTTCCGCACCCAGAGGTGGCTGGCACTGGAACAGGCTCCCCAGCGAATTGGTCACACCACCAAGCCTGACAGAGGCTCAAGGAGCTTTTGGAAAACGCTCTCAGGCACAGGTGGGATTCTTAGGATGTCCTGTGCAGCATCAGGAATTGGACTGCTGATCCTTGTGGGCCCCTTCCAACTCAGCATATTTTATGATTCTATAAACAACTCAATTAGTCCTAATAAATAAATAGTCCTCTTATCTCAGAAACCCATCCTCTTTCTCCTCCACTCTGGCAGTCACAAATTCACCTGCTAACTTAATGACTGTGAAAGACATTATTTCTCATAAGTGGGCTTACTGCATGGAGCATCTCCCCTGCAGAATCCCTTCCTAATCTTCTGTAAAGTACTATTTCCAAAGACAACACTGTGTGAAAGTGGATTTTTTTTCTGTACTAGGGAAGAACTTACATGTGTTTTTATTTAGCAGGAAGCAATAGTGCATGGTTACTTGCTCTTACAGTCCCATATGTTATAGATGACTAATAAGCATCCTCTCCCCACCCAAGAAGAGGAGCATATACAGTATTTTGGAGCATTGGGCTCTCATAAAGACCATATGTGAGCAGAGGGGAATGATCCCAGCACTCTTTTAACAAGTGCTTGCGGTCCTCTGGTTACATATAATTTACTGGAAATAAAAATAATTCATGACAATGATTCAGGAGGGACCGAGTAAAACCAGCAACGCTTTTCAGGAATTTGCTGCCCAGCTGCTACAAAGGTCAGCTGTTCTAGCCTGTTGATTAGTTTGATACATTTATTCCCACAATGAAAAGCAGAGTTGAAGGGTTTTCTGCATCAAGTAGTAAAACACACACTGCATTAACAGACACCAGATTATCCACTTTGTTTGTCCACAGAGTGCAGTAGTGCACCAGAAGCCAATACATGGAACTAATTCAGCTCCTTGTCCAAAGACGTATCCAAGTGTCACATCAAGCTGGACACGTGCTCCATAAAATGCAGTTTTTAGCCTCTTATCCAGGTCTCTTACAGACATAACAACTTGGGAAAACACAAAGGGAGAGGTAAAAAGTACATTATAATGAATGAGACCAATGTAATAGAAAGGAGGTAAAAATCTATTTACTTATTCTGATCAAAATCTAGCAAAACATCACTGATTTTGGCAAAATCAGTAACCATGCTTACACTATTTGTTACTACACAGTATTCAGGTAGAAATGGCAATCCTAAACTGAACTGTATTATTTTGATTAAATTTGACATTGAAACCTTAGTATTAAATTGAAGATATTAACACCTTCTGCAATACAGTAGATATAAATACAGGCAAGTGTTGTACAGCAACCAATCACTACTCAGTATGAACATTTTGCCCTAGCTCTTTTTAACCAATACTCTCATGCCTTAATGGAAATAACTCTTTTTAGAAAACAGTATGGTCCCAAATAAGAACACAGTTATTAGATCCCTCCCCTTGGTGTGCATTTGTGGCACTTGAATTCTGTCAGTCCCATGTATTGAATTCTCTGGGTCAAAATTAGAGAACACATCAATAATCTTAACAGTTCACAGAACAGTGGACAGAGCAAAGTTTAAATATTTATCCTTCAGTGAAATCTTTGAATGTTAGCACAAAAATCTTTTCAATAGGAAAACAATTCTTTGTTTGCTAACTGTAGAACCTTTAATTGCTGACAGTGTTTCTTTGTGCTACAGAGGACATCCAAGTTTTTAAAAATTAGTGCAAAAAGTTTTTAAATGTGTTCAAGAATTTAGAAACACAGGTTCCAGAATAAACTTGCTAAGACCAATATATCCTTGAAGTCATTCTTGAAGCTTCTCTACTAGGAGATAAAATAAATAAAAAGCATCCTAACAGTTCTAAAAGAGCTCAGAATCTGCTCTGACCTCTCTGCTGATCAGCCTCACAAGTCATCCTCAAATTAATGGAAGGTTACATGATTTTGCTAGTTGGCAAATGTGCTTAAACACAAGTAAAAGAAAGGCCTGCAGTTGTTTGGGGTACATCTACCTTGGGGACAGCCACATGTCATATGCTTTTGCCTTTAGCCTGAAGTTAGGAAGCAACAAGAGAGGGTTTTTTTCCAGGAAAAAAACCCAACACTGTATACCTTACACAGAAAATAGAAGAAACCTGGTTTTCTTGTATACAGCTCTGAGGAGGCTTTTAAGAATTCCATAAGCTTTTCAGAGAAGGATGTTTCCTTAAATATTACCTGTTCTTCACTACTGGTAACTCAGTTCTGAGTCTGAATGGAACTAACCAGTTCAATAACAACCACTACAATTTACAGAAAAGTGAAGAGTTCATTTTCAAAACTAACAAGGAGGACACACACACACAAAAATCCAACCCTTTACACAACTGCTACAAAGGCAAATTGTACTGCCTGCAGCTTTTACTTTGAAGGTCAAATATTCTTGGAGTCATCAAAGAAATTGCTCTTCAAAAGGTGAGAATAACAGTTCCTGTATACAGAAATGTTCTGCCCAGCTATTTTGTGCAGAGAGGCCCAATGATAGCCTTTTCCATCCCTAGCTGGGAACTGCAGGCCAAATGTCATGCTAAGATAATAACAGGCTGATTTCAGAATATCAAGAAGAGCTTGAAAATGAAAAACAAATTCCACAGGATGAAGACATGGCAGCGTTTCCGTACAACTGCAGCTCGAGACGATTTAGGGGAGCGAACAAATTAGTTGCAGCATCTTTGTTCCTCTAATTTATCAATCTGTAATTACTGTTATTGTCATAATAATTTGTATGAGTTGTAATTTGTCCAATTAAGAAAGAGGCAGATGCTAAAACCCAAATTACATAATTACAAGTAAGAGTGTTACTGAAGTTGTGTGTGCTCCAGTTAGACATGGTCCTTAGAGTGGACAGCTTCTGCTCATCTCTGTGGAGGCAGAATTCCTTCTAATATTTTCCCCAATAAACAAACACTAATCAACAGGCAAAACAGCTCCCAACTACAGAAACTGCTGCACTATGTCAATGTTAATGCTGAGTCTTAGCAATTGATATTCTTGAGCAGTTAAGTTAAATTCAACAGAAAAAAATATTAATTAAGAATTAGTACTGTACTGACCCATGCATTTCCTCTAAGCTTCCATAGTTCTCCCAGAGAAATTTTGCCGTCTGGCTGTGCAACTTAGAGTTTTTTCATCCCCTTTGAAGCTCTGGCTCTCAGGAATGGCTGCTGACGTGGGGTCTCCGACAGCCAGGGGCAGGTTTTTGGTGGGAACACAACACAAAGCTTACACCAGTTTACTCCTCAGCACTTTTCTTCCAAAGCAACACTGCCACCACGCACTCCCACCTCTTAAGTTCATTAACATTCTCCATGTTTCATCTCCTGATAGGGGTTTACTTATCACAGACAGATGAATGCGTGCTTGAGCTCTCCGGGACCTTACAGAGCTGCTGACTTCAAGAGGACAAAAATCTTGGTTGTTGGGAGTGGTGGTGGGTACGAGGCATGGAAGCAGCATTTCACGCGTTGGACTTAGGAAAAGGATCCTGTGGAGCCCGGAAAAACTGTGGAGCTTACTACATTCCCCAGAGGAACGTAGTATTGGCCTGGCGTTAGAAGAGTAAGATTTACGACCCCCTGGAGTAGTATTGGACTTTCGTTTAATGGGACCCATGTCGTTACGGGCTTTGGAAGGATTGTTTAATACTAGTTTTCACTGGGTTTATGTGTTCTTGGTTGTTGCTGTTGTTGCACCAGCATGGCCGTTATCCGTATTGTTTTCCCCTCACGATCCTCCATCACATCCCTTCTTCCCCTCACGGTTTTCCCGCCTCGCACCCAGGTTTTCCCGCCATTTCCCCAAACCCTGGTTGCTCATTGGGTCTGTGCGGAGCTGTTTTAGACTAGCTATCGGGCTGCCTGGTTACACCCAATCCCATCCTTGTTTCTACCCTCCATCCCATAATTTCCTTTTCCCCACCCTATAAATACCTGTTTTAAATAAACGAGAGCCCACTCGGAGCCCCCTGCTGGCGTGTGCCTGTGGTTCCCTGGGGGCTCGGCTCGGTCAGCGGCTCCCGCACTTGGTCATCTTTTCACTTCCACCCTTGTTATGAAAAGGAGCAAAGGTTAAAGACCGTTTTGCTTCTCCATCTCACACTGATTATTCAGCACACAGGAAAATTCTGGGGCTGCACAGTCCTGTTTACAGCTTGTAGTTCTTTAAAAATATTAGAGATGTTCTTTTCCTTTCTCCACCCACAATCAAGACAGAGTCACTGTGATTTATCTCATTCATCCCATATTTCCACAGTAAAATGACTCATTTGTGAGCATCATTTTTCTCCAAACCAGACCATGTACAAGAGGAATGCTGTAGTCCCAGTGCTGCTGTTAGGAACAGAGACTGAGAAAGGACTGAAGGACTTGCCTGTGGTCACAGCACTACACTCTGTTGTGGTTTCCATCATTCTTGGCTGGTCTTTCTAAATATCTTGTTTAAAATGTCACTTCCATATCTCCCCCCAATTAAGTTCATAAATAACTCCATCCTACAAAACTGAAATGGAGATGTTTGGAAATTCAGCAGCTCAGAGGCATTTGTCACTCACTGGGTTGCGGATTGCTTTGTTTTGGAGGTTTTTTTGGGTGGTGTTTTTTGTTTTTGTGGTTTTTTTTGTGGGTGTTTTTTTTTTTTTTTTTTTTTTTTTTTTTTTTTTTTTTTTTTTTTTAAACCCATTGCAAATGCAGGATAATTCCATTCCTTAACACTCTTTTCACAACGCAGGGCAAAGGTCATCACAGATTTCTGCCTTGAAATATTTTCACCACATGTCCATTTTATTCCATAAGTAAAGCAGTTAAAGAGCCTTCCAGGAAGACACCACTGTCTTTATTTACTTTCTTATTTATTCTGCAGCAGCCAGACATATGCCTGTTTGCACTGTTCCTGAGAGCTGTTACTGCTAAAAGGTAATCTAATTGAGCCAGAGCCTTCAACACATCAAGCAGATGGCTATAAATAATGCAAAGATACTGAACTTAGTGGAGCCATCACAAAAAACATTCCCACCAGTCAGTCCAACTGGTTGAACATCCTTAGTCCAAGTCACGCTATACACATCCTTATAGCTAACTCAAGAAATTCAAGATTCATTCATCAATGTATCAAATTCTTCTTTGTCCATCTGTAAAGCAAACAGTGTGTGCACTTGTAAAGCCCTGTAAAGTTCGGTTTCTACTTAAAATTGCTTTCAGAAACTTGTGCTGAATACCTAAACTGGTAAGTACTGGGCACTCAGAAAAAAAAACCACAAAACATGAACCAGCTGAACCTGTGCACAGATTATCATATGAATGTTCAAAGAATGAGAATTTTTTTAATTGTTTGGGTTTTGGGGTTTTTTTTAAGAACAGCGATCACAGAAGAGTATGATATGGGAAAGGGTTTCTTTGCTTCAGTGCAAAAAAACCTGACTGCATTGCTCAGTGTGGATTCTTGTGCTGAAATTCTGGTTTTAAGGGGGAAAATAAAAACTTGAAGAAAAAGGATAAAACCAAGAAAGCATGCAGGTTTATGTTCCCATTTCCTTTACCACTTTCTTCTTCCAATTCTCTGTGTGCATCCCTGTAGCATACTTTTAAGAGTGACAAACAGTCCTAGTAAATTTAGCTAGCATGTCAAAGTTACTTCTGCAATTTATCTTTAAATAGATTCCAATAGCAATCTTTTAATTTGAATAAAAGCTTGCTTAGCTATTTTGCAGAGGAGCCCAAAGAACCAAGAATCTGTCTCAACTTGCAAAGGACTTGATAAACATATAAAGATAGTTCATCTCTAAAAAAGAAACACTTTAGGAGCCATTTAAAACCATTTCACCACTTTTTAAAATCTGTGTTTTCATAATCTGCTACTTGTACAGGAAGCTTACCCGTAAAAGTAGAAATTCATGTCATAATCATCAAGTCTTTCAGGTTTCCACCAGCTACAGAACAAAAATAGCCTTAAGCAGTCAACCACCACTTATTCCCAGTTGCTGGCTTCTATTTTAAAGGAAGTTTGGGATCCATACTTTCAGTAAACTCAAGCACTAATCATCTCAAAGAAAAACTACAAATACATTAAGCAGGCACCATCCCTAACCTCTACCCTCCAGCAGAAGCAAACAGTCAGAAGTATTCCTGTGGGAGAAGGATATTAAACTACCTCTCGTTTCAGGCAAGCCTGGAAAAGAACATAAGATTTAAGAGAGTTGGGAAAGCATTGACAGGAAAGATTAGCAGCAATGACAACACTGGGAAAAATAACACAGGAGATAGAGACAGATGATGCAAGTCAAGTCATTCCTTTATAAAGTAAGAGAAGCTTCTTATCAGCTTCCACTTTTAGGATTTGGGATAAATAGCAAAAACTTTATTTCCTTTGTAAACTCACTAAAAAGCATCCCAAAGTACCACTCCAAGAAAGGTAAGTTAACAAATTTGGCTACTGTTAACTAACACATATTTACATTTACTTATAAATAAATGTATTTTATATATATATATATACACACACACACTACTTTTAAAAGAACGCAAGGCATTATGGATTAAGGAGGAAAATGAAATCTGATTTTTAAAAAAGGAGAAAAACTGAATGACAGATGACTGCCTCCACAATGCCCTTTAGCTTTGGTAGTAGTGAAAATAATCTGCATATTGATTAGGCCATGACTGAAGTTAAGCCCATTAATTCTGTCAGAATGGAGAACAGGCTGCCATAGATGGCTTCCCCAGTAACTGCTTTGTACTTGTTTTCCTTGCCATTAACTGTGTTCTGACACTGCTGTAAGTTACATGACCACTAAAAAAAACCAAACCAAAACAAAAAAAAGAACAACCAAAAAACCCCAACAAACAAACAAACAAAAAACAAAAACAAACAAACAAAAAAACCCTCTACTTAAGGGGAAGAATTGCAGGTGTGCTGCTTTCAAGGAAAAAGAAAAGCCTTGGAAGAAAATTTTCTAGAATTCATTCAGAAGAAGAACGCTGAGGGGCAAAATGAAGTAATTAACAGATAATTTTAAACAAAAAACATTCATGCAACAATTATCCACAAAATTTTTTTTAACTAATTCTAATGGGTTTTATTTATTTGCTTCTGCATATTATTTTTTTTCAAACTTAAAAACAGGATTACTGAAACATTTATGCATTTTATTTCTTACAGTGATACCTGAGTCATCTCAAACTTTTTTTCCCCCTGAGATGTAACTGAAGTGCATCACAAGTGGTTTTGTCACAGTTTTCACACATTATCAAGTTCTGGTAGGCATATGAATTCTGCTAATATTTAGCTATGAATTCACAACATCAAATTATTTCAGTCTGAATCATACCTTAGAATTCCATGTAAACATCCCCGATGTTTCACATTTGCAACCTCTACTTAAGACTCTTAAGCTGCCAAGCATATGGTTTTAGACGAGATTAGAGACAGATTTAGAGAGATGCAGGCTACATCTAGCTCTGCTACCTTACACTAGTATTGCTTAACGCCACAGATATTTAAGGAAAAAATAAATATCAAGTTCTAGCCAGAAAATAATGTGTCTCTGTTAGAGTACCTAGAGAGGCTCACAACCCTCACCATCAGTCCCAGTGAGGTTGCTCACCTACCTACAGCTGGGTGACAGACAAAATACTATTAAGCAATCTGTGGGCAAAATGGGACTCTGGAATGGCTCTCCAGGAACCTGCACTTGGCCAAGCACAGCATGGCAGCCCTGTGCACCACCACACGTATGAGGAGGGAGCTGTGCTGGGGACTGACACTTCTCCCAGACACTTGGCAAAGGTAGCACAGAGCCCTGAGCTGCTCTCCCTGACAATGCAGAACACAAGCCTTATCCCCAGGAATGGCAGCTAGGTCCAATCTTTGGGAATTCCTGGCCTAGAGCAGGCTTTCTAACTGCATGCCCTTTCTTTAAAATACGGACAAATGTATACAAATGGCACAGTGAATAAAGGAGACTCCAGGTAAAGCTTTGTAAGCATCAGATCTGCAGACTGACCAGCACTGCCATGCAATGCACTTTCTAACTATTTCAGAAGACACTGCATTTAAAATACAAACCCAGTAACACTCAATTCCATGCAGGAAATGGGAGTCTCCCTTCTGGCAGCCTCAGAGAGCAGTTACAGCTTCTCCCACCTGGGTCACATATCTGCCTGGCAGATACTCAGCAAGTGGTCTGACACTGTGTGTCCTCACCCTCTACCTGGAGTAGGTCCCCTCAATACAGCACCAGTAGCTTTGGTTTAAATTCAGCTGAGTCCTGAGACAGCAGCAGCTGTAGGTGACAAATTGTCCTGCACAGCAAAGCTTGATTTTACCCCCAAAGGCTTTGCTTGGTTTTCCTGGGAAGCCAAAGCACACCTGGCTCTATTTCAGCTATTTCCTTCCCCGTGTGCAAGTAGTGCCAAAAATGCTCCAAGTTAATGATTATCTAGACTAGCAGAACCAGTTTCAGCAGCATGAGCAGAAAGGAGGGTGTTTACATTCCATTACATAAGAAGACACTAAGAAAGGCCTTTACAAATAACAACATATATGGGGTTCAAGCAGGCCATGATGTTCAACCTGCCAACATTTTTAAACTATTTAGACTGAAAAAGCAACATACTGGCACACAGTCCTGCTGCCTTCAGTGGCTACACTCTGACAGTCCTGTGGGCTAAATTTCCTTTCAGCCCAACTCCTTTCCCCCACTGATCAACCAAGTACATCTGGATTTGACTACCCAGGGCAAAAAACAAAGTCAAGTACTATTGAACCACTTAGAGGCTAGAAAACCAAGAATAGTGTATTGTTGGAGTTTCCAACAAATCATCACAAATAACTTCAATGTCTACATAAAACACAGAATTGCTGTAACCAAAAATTAATCAACATTGAATAAACAGGTATTATATCCGAAGCCCTCATCACCCATGAATGTGGCAGTCTGGGTGATCTGATTCAGCTCAGTTATTTCTTTATACCCTTTGAGGCTTCTCAGCAAATGTTCAACAGTGTTTAAGAGAGAAGGGACACACGATTTCCAGAACACTATACTTTGAATCTTCCTGGAATGAGGTACTGCATGGAAGTTTAGAAAATGAAAAATACTGAGTTAGCCTCATAGATCCATAATTGAATGCCCCATGATGGCATAAGTCAGCCATAAATTTTTACACTTTAAGCTTTCAAGTGGCAGAACAGAGACTTGGGAGATATTTCTGGTTCCAGCCATCCATCAGGCAGTTACAATTTGCATTAGTTAGCATGTCTAATGCCAGGCAGGATTCAGTCCAGCGAGACAGTAAATTGATGCTACTCTAAAACTTTGAAGAGAGAACCAGAATCAACATTGTATCTTGGAAGTACCAAACACTTTCCTTGCTAAATCCTGAGCTCTCAGCACTCCCCCTACCACCGACCACAATAAACATCTAACAAGCTGCCAGGGCTCACAGAGCAGCACTCCTGGTGCACAAAATAAAACATTTCATTAACCTGCAACTGGAGATTTATGAAAATCAATGTCACAGTGTCACAGCAAAATGTCTTTTTCATTGTTCCTTTCCCTAATCCTGTATCCTCAGATACCGCAGTCAATTATTCCAAGTTTTTTGTCATTTCCCACTGCCCAGCCTTTCAGGAGAGGCACACTGTACTCTACAGCACTCTCTTCTCCACAAGTCAGGAGTTTTCCTCTGCCATGGATCTCCTTACACTACCAATGAGAAAGCATTACTTCGTTCTAAGAATATTAATGTAGAGGGCAATCATATTTCAATATTGATTTCCCCAACAACCCTAAATAACATTGTTCTATTAATAACACTCTCATAAGGCTAAATGCATCTTCTTTAGGCTAACAGTTACAACAATTGCTACTCTCTATGGATCCATAACCCAATTACACTTTATTTAACCCACAATGTTAATATATAGGCAGCTGTGTCTAAAGAAATAAAAAATAATCTACTTCACCTAATTAATAAACAAAACAAACAGAAAAAAAAAATCACTCAAACCACTTCTGCCTTCTTGTATGCAGTTTTTGTTTTATAGCTACATAGCAGAGAATCATTAGGTTTGGAAGGGACCTCTGGAGATCATCTAGTCCAACTCCCTTGCCAAGGCACCTGCAGGGGGTTGCTATAATCACACACATACAATCCAAGGCCAAGGAGCATAAGCACATTGACAGAAGAGTCTGAAATTGAGTTATTCTATAACAGAAAATTAGAAAATAACATGACCAGTCACTGTTGCTTTTGGCACCCTGATGTCACCAGCTGATGACTTGCAGTGACTTTCAAAATCTAAGTTAAATAAATCACTTCCTAATTACCTGAGGTATGAACAGCTGCCAACCCACTGGACTGATCACATTTTGCACAAGCACAGATTATGATGCTCCCCAAGAGCACTCCCTTATCTGCTTTGAAATTTTCAGTCAACTTCATCCAAAAGTCTATGGACCACCTGTGCCACACTGCAGAAGATGCTTAATGCCATGTTCTCTTATGTTTAAATGTTCTACTAATCAGGCACTTAAGAGTTATGTTGAGGCTGATTGCAGGTCATTAACTAACATGAATTGCATTCAAGCTAACAGGAGGTGAGTTATTGAACTCCAGTATGATCAGTACTGCAGCTAGAACAGATCTGTCCTTCTGTAAGGACATGCCATAGTTCTGACCCTTTGCACTATAAAATCTAGATACTGTCTCCTCTTAGACAGCTATCTTTATGTATAGCAGTACATAAAAGAGCTAAAACCAGTACCACAAATCACCCAAAGTTTTATTAAATAATGCAATTTTACAAATTACCTCTTTTTAAAGCTCTGAAACATGTTCCTCAATGATTTTTTTCCTTTCACTCTGAAGCAGACTCAATTATTACATCAAAGAGACAGCTAATGTGAAAATTAATACAGAAAAAGTAATTTAAACAGAAAACTGGCAAAAAAAAAAAAAGTTGGAGGTGGTAATGGATTACATTCTATTTGTTTCCTATGAAATGAGACAGGGAGAACTCAAAAAAAAAAGAATATACATTGAGTAGTTTATGGGAGCAGTAATCAAGTTTTTGGTCTAATGCTCTGCTGAAAATCAGGAATGTTAGAAGCTCAGACATGAGCAGCACTAAAAGATAAAGGTTTTCTACACAGAGCTATAATCACTAACTTTATCCTGCCAAAATCAGCAGCAGAGTTTTCATGAGCTCTTGGCAGCCCAGCTCCAAATTCCAGACCTTTGGATAAAAAGCTCCAGAGAGCAAGAAGAACCAAGTACACCTGCACCATTCATCTGGCTGTGGAACCGCACAGTTTTAATAATTGATTTTTTGGTGATTTTTACTTTTGAATGACAGCATAGCAGTGGGTTGACATTCACAATTGTTCAAAAATAATATGACTTCATAAATGCTAAAAAGGAAATGTATGGGAGACAAAACCTTGTATAGTATGTCCAGTCTTTTACAGACACAACAGTGAGGGGTCAGCAGAGCATAGTGCCTGTCATTCCCACTGCAATTACCATCACTGCCAGAGTCCCATCAGCTTAAACACTCCAGGATCTTAGTGAGAATCTTTTCTTTTGACACACAACTTGTGTCATTTATTGACTAACATTGAGAAAGTCAGAAATTTTAATGAAAACCTTGAGAAATTGGTATTACAGGCTTTAAAATAAGAGAAAGGAAGAGGGCAAGACAAACTGCTTACTCAGTAAATGCATCCTGCATTCTGAAAAGTATCTGTTTCATGATGCTTAACTTTCAAATTCACATAAATAATAAACTAAATAGAGCAAGAGATAACCTTTATATACTGTGATGTACATAATAGTGCCAACTGCTGTGAAGAGACTGTGTGCATTTTTACATATATAAAAGTATGTATTAGTATATTTACCAATATGCATATATTAGGTATTTATGATACATATGTATGTGGTATGCTTTTTTTTGGAAGTCTTGGGTCCTCATTTCTTTTTTAGATTGTTCTTTGGTCCTTAAGACATACAAAATCCTTTACCTCTTCACAGCCCTTAAAATCTCAGAAGTTCTGAAAAAGTTAGGTCCTTGAATAGAAAATGAATTGCAGTATTTTATTACATTAGACACAAAGCCAGTCATAAACAGTAACTGAGTCTGATGGATCAATTGCACAAACGTTTTGGTTCAGGTTGGTCATTAATCAGAAGAATACAATTATTGTCATATTCATAGGATTCTAATACAAACAAACAAAAAAAACCCCACATGGGTGTGCAAAGATCTTGATTAATTACCATTTGCACTGACAGTTGCTTCAATATAAATTTTATTCGATGCCTTTCAACATAGCCCTTCACTGGGCATGATAGCTCTTTCACTGCTGTGTTTTTGATGCAATTCTTCAGTAAAATGAGTTTAATTTAAATGGTTCTCCTCCAAAGAACTGCAGAGCAGCAGAGTGAAGCACAGACACTTCAATACCAACACCACAGCATAATTTAAACCCCCTTGATGGTGTAACCAGACACTGTCAAAGTAAACTGGTTTTATTTGGAAGAAACATTATACTCAATGGCCAAAGGTTTTGGTCACCGCTAGAGGAACACTCAGTTCCCTTGGAGCCTTCTCAGAATTTGTTGGATTTAACATACTTTTTTCTTAATTTTTTTTTCCTTTGCAGCCAGTTATTCTTGTAAGATTTATGAAACTGTAAGAGGCAAAAACCTCTATGATGGACAATATAAAAATTAGGAATGGCCAAGTAGTTTGCCCTTTGTCTGAAATATTTATTCAAATCAAAGACTAAGAGGGGTTTTGTGTGTGTTTGTTTTAGGGGGTTGGTTGTGTTGGTTTTTTGGTTTTTTTTTTTTTGGGGGGGGGGGGTTTGTTTCGGGGTTTGGTTTTTTTTTTAACTATTATTATTTTTATTATCTAAAATTCAGACCCTCAGGAACAAGCGGAGTCAATCTTTTTCTTAACAGTTTCACAACAAAATTCAGCAGTCTTCTTAAGGAAACAAGCCATGTCAAAAAACACTTGTATATCTTGAGAAGATTTAGAGAGATTTCTATCATACTGATGGCTTTTGCACAAATTACTTTGATATAGGTCAGTTCTTTGAATTCCCTTTGACACAGGGCAATTTAAAATATTTAACTCATCCTACAGAAAGTCCTTCATCATTCAATAGCAGAGCACCTTTTGTACATACCAATATATTTGCAGCACTTGACTGGATCAGATCTAAGCTCTGAGATGGTGTGAATTTCACATTACCGGAAATCTTCTTTTCCTTTTTCACTTGCTTTATTTCAGCCACTTGGCTTCAGCATGGACTGCTAATTACTTGGCAGTAAGTAATGAGGGGCACAAATCACATTCTGTAACCAATTTGCTGGGTCTGTTTCTAGAACATGACACAATTCACTCTTCCTGTTAGAACTTAAGCTGACAGGGAAGCAACTTCTGTGGGAAGGGTGGTCATGGTGATGGTCATGGTTGTGATACCAAAAAGCAGCCCAAGTATTCACAAACACAATCATTGTTCAGTCTAAATAGAAGCACTGTATTAGTAACACCTGTAACAGAAAAACAGCCCAAGCAGCACAGCCACAGTCCCACCCGGGTTCAACAAGATTTCACTTAAGCAAGGCAGGGACAGGATTGCCACACATCAAGGAAAGTAGAGCTAGAACTTCTGGCATGGATGTCCACTGAGTATAGAACAGTCAGAGATCCATGATTTAGCAAAATAGGATTTTAGGAAGTCAAGAGAAAAACCTTTCCAACATTCCAACTTTTATCACGAACTCTCACAACATCAATTCTCTCAGGCCTTAGACAACAACTTCTTGTCCTAATTTTTCCAGCCTGCTACATATCAGAAATTCTATTTTTAATATCCAATTATAGAAGATGTGACAAAGAAGTACATAAAACTGTATGGATCTGAGTATTACACAACCCTTCACAAACACCACTCAAGGTGTACTGGACATTAAGCAGGTGAATAGTTTCACTGACAACCACAAGGATTATTGTGCTCAAAATTAAGTACTGCCTAAGAACTTTTCTCCTTGAAGCTAAATGGAAGTTAATATCATGACCAGTAATCATCCACAGCCTCCTGTTCCCCTCCTGATATGAGACTTTCTTCAATAAATTAAATAAAATTGCTGCCATTTCATACAAGTTGGAAATGCTTAAAACTGGATTAATGTCACTGGGGAGAAACTTCACAAAGCAAGTATTTCACACAGCCCTATGGATCAGTAACATTTAGTATAACACCACTTTAGAAGTCTGTTCATCTAACTTAAAGTGTATCACTGCACAAACAAGTAACATCATAGCTGGCTGGTTTGGACAGGCCCTGAAAGGTCATCTAGTTCCAACACCCTGCCATGGGCAGTGACACCTTCCACTAGATCGGGGATCCATGAGGACCAGGGCTTGGAACTGTGAGGCTGCTCCCCTCTGTCTGTCGAGGGCCTCACCTGCTCAGTCTTCCTGGTTGGGTGCCCTGGAGCAAACCCCCATTTATAACATCACCTGTCCCTGCCCTCCCTTTAATCCTGACCCAGAAGTTCTCAGCTCCTCCTCCATCCCCAGGCAAAGCTCCAAGCACTCCAGCTGATCACTGACAACATCTCCTCATCTCCCCTGCCTGTCCTTCACAAAGAGCCTGTGTCCTTCCATTTCAACACCCCAATCACAGGAGTCATCCCACCACATCTCCTGGCACCAGTAAGACCACAGACCTGCAGGTGTGTGCACATCTCTATCTCCTCTTATTTACTTCCTGCTACATGCAACCAAAAGCATCAAGAACCCTTCATTTATGCAAGGAGTTGAACTGCATGGTAAGAGATAAGCCTGATGAAACAACCAACACAGATAACAGCAATGCTATTTTGGTCAGTGGCGTAAGGAAACTGTCAAGTGAATTAATCAGCCCAATGTATTTATTGTAAGTGAGAACCATGCTGCATTCTTATTTTCACACAGATGCATTTGTATTCATTCATTTATTTCTTGGAGCAAGTTGCAGGCTAAAATTCCAGGTCAGGAAGAGGCCAAGACACTTTGAGTGACCAACAGGAGGACCATGAAACCTGCTTCTGAGGACTCTGACCTCACACCACAGCCAGGGTGTATGCCAGCTGTGCAAGTATCTGCACATAAGCCCAAAAAATCACTTTACAGAGCTCGGGTTAAGTTGATCAGTACATGCTAAATATTCAGACTATAAGGAACATGATATCAGCAGAAACATAGAATTTGATAACAGAAATCTCTGTCCTTGTGATTTCAATCTTGCTGCTAGTACGTACACAGACAACTACTAATCTCAGGACCTAATGACCAAGCCCTGATTATCCAAATCAAATTGTTTTCTATTTTCAAACACTGAACAATTATATTTGTTCCATTCAGCAGGGCAGACACACACTTCTCCAGTCAAAGCTGAAGTGGGACACTTCCATCCATGAGGATCTCAGAGGTCCCTCCTCATCAGAGGAAACCTCTCTGCTCAGCTCCACATTTTCTTAGGAGTGACAAATACAGAACTGTGTTATTGGTAACCATTCTAGTGACAGCCACATAAGCACAGTATATTCAGGGACAAAAAGCAGCTGTACAAACACTGATCTGTTACAGGAAGGGCAAAATGATTTGTTCCTGTAACAGAACTAGGCTCCATCCTACTTCCCAGCACCTTCAAGTAATGCAGAGCACATTTTTTTCCTCCCTGTAAGAATGATCAATGTGGCAGGAACTGTTTTCTACTGTTCTAACTGCATTTTCTTTCTTACCTCACACAACACTTTGTCTGAAAGAGATGAATAAATATTTGACATGGCATCATTCCCAATGCTCCCCACAGTATAAAAGATTTTAAAATATTAAATGCTTTGTTTTCCTGTGTATCCTGTGTAATAATTAATGGCATGGG
>VXBX01008236.1:1482195-1728639 GCA_013400415.1 Scytalopus superciliaris
AAAAAAAAAAAACAAACATTTTTTTAGGGAGATTGTGATTCAGTATAATGCATCTCCATGATTTCAAACACAGAATCACAGAAGGGTTTGAGGTTGGAAGGGACAGAGATCATTCAGCTCCAACCACCTGCCAGGGGCAGAAACACCTTCCACTATACCAGGTTGCTCAAAGGCCCGTCCAACCTGGCCTTGCCCCACCCAACTACTTTCAACCTATAGAAGGAAATGAGCACATTCCATTTAATACTGCATTTCATCTTGCAATGGAATCCTTAAAGAGACACAGGAAACACTTCTTGTATGGCTTCTCCTCTGGACCCTTCACCATTTTTGTAGCCTGCTTTGGATGCTCTTTAGCAGCTTCATATCTTTCTTATTTTATGGCACTAAAACTGCACACAGGACTAGAGGTGAATTTGAATTTCTGGAATAGACCACACAATGCTCAGTTCTTCCATTGGAGGACCTAAAGGAGCAAAGCTGTGGGTTTCCCCAGTCCTACCTTCCCTTTCCTCCTTCCCCACCCCAGCACACACAAGTCCTGTCACCTCTGGATAGGGGCTTGGCTCAGTGGGGAATAGTGTCACAACTCCCATAGCCTGCAGATCGCCATCTCAAAAGGTATTAGAAAGAACTATAAAATTAGCAGTTAATATTAGATTTTCATGCTGCTCGTATATACTACCATTGCTTTTGCTATTCATCTGAGGACTACATTAGGAATTTTTTTCATGAAATGGTTTTAGGCTTTACCCTGGAATTAACTGTCTCTATAAAAAAGGAAGCATTAAAAAAACATTTAACAGCTGGATACAACATCTGCTTTTCCCAGGTCATTAGTACTTAAAAACAGTTGATTTATGAGACAACAAGGTTACAGAGAGACTGACAATTAAAAGAATCACACTTCTTTTTAGTTCAAATCTTGTCTGTTGACCATTCCAGTTAATCAAACTGTCTTTTTAAAAATTATTTAGATGCAAGTTATGCCAAAGGGAAAGAGCCATCAACTCTACAATATTCCAGTAACTTTGTCACAATACCAGGTCATTCTTCTTTGAACTCCAATTCATAGTCATGAGATTTTACACAGTATTTTCACATCTCAGATGCAGAGTTTAAAATATGAACTTGAAAAGTAAAAAAAAAACCCAAAGAGAAGCACAGAAAATTGTTTCTCATTTAATATACACATGACCTTTTTCTTATATAACAGAACTTGAAGCAATCTCTGGATTTCTTTGGGCTACAGAACATAATTTCTGAATATGTACATGAGGCAGGCAGCACTTAGTTCCCTGCACTGGTTTGCTTGTTGTGATCACATAGTGATACCCAGCCTTCATTACCAAAAATCACAAACCACATTTCAGTTCAACAATGGGTTTAGGGGTACAAACTAATTTTAATTCATTAACAGACTTTTGATAGCCAGCATCTATTTTCAGATGAGAATTATAATAAACATCCATGAGTCTGTATAAAAAGGTTTTGCTTCCAAAAACAAAAATAAACATAATTCTATAAAGTATAAGAAATGGAACATGAAAAGCACAATTTAAGAATATAGTAAAACAAATAAAAATAATTTGAAACAGTCCAATTATATACTCAATAGGTAAGCACTAGTTCCAATTTATAATTAAGCAGTTTTTAAACATCTCTGTTGTCAAGATCAGAATATTATACTACTGTTGAAATTCAACCCCTGCCAAAAGTAAGAAATTCAAATATTTTCATATCATGATTTCACATCTAAGTTTAAAAGCCTTCCCCCCCTCCCCAATCCCAGCTTTAATTACACCAATGTAGGCTGGTACCTTGTACAGGTATTTCCATTATCAGGGCTTGTTAAGAAAATATTCTTTCAAGAAGGATATTGGCATACAAGTATCTCAGCATGAACAAAACCCGAAGTTTACAACACTTGCACACCCCCACTCATCCATATAGGTAAGTTTTCAAGTCAGTGAAAGAAGCACAGACCATGTAATGGATAATTGACTACAAATTAATGCTCAGAAGGATGTAGAGGAGACAGGGATTCACATACAGCCCTCTCATGTTCAGTCTGCATCTTCATGACTCGTGTCCCAAGCTAAATGGCTGTGGTGGAAGGAGTTTCCTCCCTCTCAGATTTCAGTGCAGAACTAGGACCCACATCTGTTCTGAATTATGGCTTTAACTTACACTTGATTTACCATTAGCCAGAGCAAAGCCTTTGCTGTCTCAGGCAATAACACTGTTATCACACCACTACTGCCAGAGCAGCACAGCCCTTTAGTAGCACATGGACGTAGTTGTAGTAACTCTCACATCAACATAACACTGTTCATGTCAGAAGCCATGCTCACAAATAAATCTGTCCTGGAACGGAAACATAACATGCCCCCAAACACAGGGCATCCCGATTACACACCTGGACTGCCACTAAACCCATCCACAACTTCAGCCAAGAGTTTTGCTTCTGTTCCTCTAACTTCTGGCAGCCTTTGAACAGTCAGGCTTAGTTTCAGTGTCAGTCCGTCTTCTGAACCAGCTGCAACTCATCATATGATAATTCCATCTTCAATTGCTAAATCTGTCCTTTTCAGTGCACATTTCCTCGTGTTAAGCCACTTATTTGCCTGTGGCTCCCTGTTCTTCCAGACTTTCCCAAGATACGCTTTCTTAATAATATTCAGTGTGTGCTTTTTCCACACACAGGGCATTAAATAAATTATTCCCATCCCTCTTAACATTTTAGAGACAAACACATACACATGGCCTAAGATGTATGTTCTAACCCACATACCATACTAAGTGTGCCAAGTTCCACTTTTCAATCTCTCACACATAAGGGAAAAAGTGTTAAATCAGATGTAAAAAAATTGTATATTCTCCTATGGTGAGAAGTTTCATGCCAAAATTTAACATAGGATGCACAAACTTTTATAGTTATGTTAATAAAGCTGCGAAAATAACTTTTTTCCTGATGAAGAAAGGGAAACACTGTCTTGAAATTCTTGCAGCTGGTTTGTGTGAACCGCAGCTAAAAGTAGTATCATATAAAGTAATATAAATAATATATCAGTCCTATACTGATATAAATAATATTAATATAAGCTACATAGTTATGTAAGAATTAATGCAGCAAAATCAAAGACAGATTTATAAGGAAATTGAAAGAATTCAGAATTTCTATTTGAACTCCAACTCTTTCATTTCATCTCTATATTCCTGATCTTCTGTTAACACTCGGCATGCTTTAATTTCAAATTGTTGCAATGCCCAAATAGGATGGAACAGACACAATGCAAGGAGTAAGAAATACTGATTCAAGTCATATGTACAACTCAAGCACATCAAGTAAAATTTTTAAAGTTTTCAAATACCTATTTCTGGTTTTTACTACTTACATCTTATGGGGAAATTGTTTTAAAACCAAATCCAGGTTTCAGAAGTATATTGATTTTAGCATAATACTCAGTAAACTCTTCAGTGTACCTGTGGTGTGCTTGCCTGACTGAACACAGGGCATATCTAGATGCAGAAAACACCTGCAAATCCAGACTTTAAAAACACTTTTCTAAAAATCACAGAAAAAATTATATTCTACTATTCCACAAAGTAGATTTTTCACCTTTGATAAGTGCATAAAAATTAAAAGTTCAACAGTGCCATTGAGATCCTGCTGAGCTAACCCACATATCCACAGGCCACGGTATTGCAACTGCATCACTGGAGAATCTCTGCTACTGTACCATCTGCTACGGGTGGAAACTCAACCACAAGAGCACTCAGCACCTTGATACAGCAGAGATACCTAGGAAGGGAATTTCATTCTGCATGTTTTTCCCCACATATTTAATGAGCAGTTAAATAATCAACCTTCAGTTGTCTTTATCATCAGGCTATAAATGGCTACATTTGCAGTTATATCTATCACTCGACTCTATCAGTATTTCTCTTCCATAAAAATCCAACTCTGAAAGTTGCTGTATTTTCCAACTTATCTGGTGTTATGTAGGTGGTACACAGAGCAACAGCATCAGGAGATTTAAGTGATACACAAACCATACATCACATCTCCACACAGCACTTTCCAGTTACTTGCATATGGCCTTTGCCTGTATATCAAAACCCAATACTTTTTGTTTAAAACATCCACTGCTGGTGGAATCCCATCTTGTCTGTCTAACGAAACAGTGTGCCCTGAAGACTCCACTAAAACCACCCCAATCCCACCTGTCAGGTGGCTGAAGGGGCTCTCTCCAGGATCCTGCAGTTGGAGAGGACTGCAGCTCACAAACACTGCCAGGACCAGCCAGACAGCGAGTAGCAGACAGTTCATTTTACAAAAACTTAATGGAGTGTATGGCCCTGGGTGCTTAATACAAGCACTGTCAAGGCATCTAAGCAAAAAGGCTCAGCTGTCACTGCTGACAAGCGGAGTAGAATTATTTGCCACACTAGAATAGATAAGAGACCAGTAGAGTGGTGTATGGTCAGATTCCCATACAGCTCCATGCTGCAATCCCAGACAGCAGGCATGTGGTTCCCTCCAATACATTGGCAGTACAATGTAATCCTTCTACGAGGCAGTGTGGTTAAAATGTTATTCTTATATATTAACTACGTTGTCCTTTTTGCTCAGAGTTTTACCTCTTAATTGTTTCTGACTTCCCCTTCATATTTTTGAAAAAAAGACAGAATGCAAACCCCTGAAAAGACTCCACGTCATGAGCTAGCATCATTTATGTCATCAATATGTCAAATCAACCAGCTAATGAGCTAACCTGATACACCTGTTCACCTGGTTATTTCTTCTAACCCTATCAAAAAGACAACCATTTATTATCTTTCAGCACATGTGTACTCATTAACAAAGACTTCCAAAAAACTAATTCTTCCTTCACTTGTGTTCACACACCAAAGCTCTCATTATCCAGAGTACTGTATGCACACATTCTTCTTAAGGATATATATCATCCTCCTACACAAAGAAACAGGACCTGAAAATTCTATTATTGCTCTATGATAGAAGAAAAATGAATGTCTTCAATTTATCAGCATTTACTCTGCAAAACCACACTGATATTCGCACTAAACAGCTGTAACCAGTAAGATGCAGGTTCTCCTACAAACTCATCAATCACCTGAACTTGAAATAAAAATTATTCAAAATCACCAGTCAAGGACTACAAAAAACCCAAAACCTACTGTGGACAGAAGCCAGGCAGTTATATCTGATGCACAGGTGTTGATCTAGTCCTAATATCTAATATGCAACCTAAAATAAATTTATTTCATTTATAACTCTACTACTGTGTTGCACTACCATAGACTTTGTAACATCATTTTCTGTTCCATCAGTCTGCTACAGCTCATCAAATATAATATGTGAGTTAGTTTGGACAAATATCTTTTTATGGAATGATTCTTGGCAATAAAGCACAGTAGAGATCAGGTTCTCAATAAAGGCCTCCTGATGTTAACATAATGCAATAACAGCATCACTAATTCACATCCAACATCACTGCCCAATGAATTCACATCCAGACATCTGGGGTTTTCCAATGGCTTGCCAGACAAATGTAGGTGGGTCTGTATTCTCTGTGCTCCTGTTCATAGCCTTTGCCTGCCTACTGTGCTTATAAAATAAGATCTACAGATGATGCAATTTCTCTTCTGTTTATATAACACCTTGTAAAAATAGGGGCCTACACTGGACTAAGCCAAGTACTCTGGTTTTCCCAATACCTACAAATATGTAAGCCTGTCACAAGGAGTGTTTTTGAGATTGTATCTAAGTAGGCTATAAATGTATCATTATGCAGGATCATTGCAATCCATTCACTGCCTGATATGGAAGACCATGAAGTACCGAGAAACATTATGAGTTTGCCATATTTCTTCTTCAAATTGCAAGAGAGTAGGGTTAGATGAGATAGTAAGAAGTAGTTCTTTACTGTGAGGATGGTGAGGCCCTGGCACAGGTTGCCCACAGAAGCTCTGGATGCCCATCCCTGGAAGTGTTTGAGGCCAGGTTGGACAGGGCTTGGAGCAACCTGATCTAGTGGAAGGTGTCCCTGTCCAAGGCAGGGGGGTTGGAACAAGAGGATCTTTAAGGTCTCTTCCAAGACAAACCATTCTGTGATTCTATGACTGCAGCAGATTGTCCATGATGATCCTCAAGACTGAGGGGGGGTATGGAAAGAAGCAGCCTAAGGCAGTAGTACTATCAAGGGGTTAAGCTCATAATATCACACTGTAATTCCTTATGAAGGTTTTGTAAAGTTATTTACAACCAGATATGGTCAAGCACTGATATATGCATGAATTTCAGCATGTGGCATTTATAAGGAACCAATCTGTCATTCATAAAAGTGTTGATGCCTAGTCTGAAAATAAGCATCTATAAAGAATGTATTTTATAGCAACACTCTCAACCCATTCTTAACTTATTAACACTGGTAATCACTATCACACAGACTACATAAACGGCAGATCTATGCAAATGTAAACAAACCATTTGACAGAACAGCTCTGCAAAAGAAACATAACAGCATAAGTCTGAAATACCAAATCTTCTTTTAGTCAATATAAAGCACATTATTGCCCTTCAGACAGATTTCTTACTCAAAGTTTTAAGAAAAGAATCTTAGGGAAGAATAAAGTACTAGCAAGAAATGAAAGTAATAATACAGACACAGTCAAGTTATAATGGCTTGACAGACAAGGATGAAAAGGGTGACAGAAAATAAGCAGAAAGAGGTGAGGCTGCAAATGTAGTACAAATGCCAGTTTTGCACACTTGCTCCTGCTGCCACCTCTTGCCTTATATCCAGGGCCCACAACTGCAGTGTTTGATGGCATGAAACAGTGCCACTTCTTAGGTGCAGTCCTGCAGCCTGAAAGATGCAATGAGATCACTGCTTGATGTGATATACACACTTTGCCACATTATTTCCTAGTTAATGAAATGGCCCCAGGATCCCCAAGGCAATTCTTTCCCACGCTAGTTTTCAAGGACAAACACACACATTTCTTGTAATGTTCTTCCTCACAAAAGCACTAGAAGGTAAAATTATTGAAAGTTTGCAAGAAAGGGAAAAGCACAAATGAATAAAATTCAGCTACAAGCATCATTATCTAGTCTTCGATTTGACATTTATTAAATTTAGGAGTTTATGATTGTTTCAATTTAAATTGAAAAAAAAAAACAAACAACTTCAACACATCACCTTAATCTCACATGGACCTTCCCTACTTCCAAACAACCACTGAATATTTCCATGTTATTTCTTGCACACTGTAGGAGAGCAACAAAGTTTTCACTTTCTCTACAGTAAGGAAGTACATATTCAAAAGATGAGGCCTACAAACAAATAAACATACTTTACACACAAATTTACATACAGCTACAAAGGCAGGCCAATAAATTTCTTTTTTAAAATAAAAAAAGACCACAAAAAGATACATAGCCCAAAAAACAAAGACACTGCAAAAAGAGCCTCAGCCCATGGCTGAAATTCATTCATGGACAGAAGGCGAGTACATAGTTTAAATTCCATCCAAGTCATCAGGACACAGCCATACACACACGGACCCTGAACAGAGTTAATTCTGCCTCCCTCACTGAAGCACTGGGGCTTCAGACAAGCTGGTGGTTGAGTCACCATCCCTGGAGATACTTAAAAGTCATGTGCATGTGGCACTTGGTGACATGGATTAGGGGTGGCTTTGGAAGCACTGGATTAATGGTTGGACACTGATCTTAGAGGTCTTTTCTGACCTCAATGATTCTGTGATTCATGACCAAGAAGGAGCTATACTGATGATGCAAAGCTTAATGCTGTGGGGATACTTTACTAAGTTGTGGCATCACTAAATTAATATTGTGAATTTCAAGAATCAAGGCTGGGGGAGCAGAAGGAGCTAAAATTAAACAGAAAAGAAAATCAGAATGAATATGAGAACAGTGAATACAGTAAAGACAGATGCTTGCTAAGTCACACTGTTGAAAGAGCTTTACAAGTGAGCAGCTCACCTACCCAATGGGTGCTCAAAGGACCTAAAAAAGACAGCACAGACAGCATTAGATTTCATTAACTCACACTTTCAAAAAAGTTCTGTCACTATACGTGCAGCAAATTGTGTTTTGAATGCAGTTAATCAGCTATAAAATGAGAACTGAGAAGGACAACCATAAAAATAAATGCAAGCGTTTCAAAAAGCATTTCTTCATAATAATGCTGGTTTAGGGAAGGACCTATGCTTAATTTTCTTTCACTGATAAGTGAACTCCTCCCTATCAATTTAGCGAGCCAGTTAACAATGTTATATCATGCTTCCTAAGGAGATACCATTAACTCAATATCACAGACCAAGAGAGAAGATTAAAACATCCTAATTACAGAGAAATGCATAACATCAAATGGGTAAAGACAATTACATAATTCAATGGAAAATTAAGAAGGTTAAACCACTGAGAATTTAATCAAAACCAAAGTAACAAAATAAGCATAAAGTTACAAATTACAAGACACCAATTTGATTTCAAAAAACCTTCAGATTTTTGTCTCATGCAAACACAAAAGTCAAAAATAAGACAGGCTTTGTCAGTGAAGAATCAATGCACATTTATGAATTTTCTGATCCATCCAGTTTTCCATTTTCTCTAAAAGCTTTAAAGTGAAGGGTTTGGGGTGTTTATTACGAACCACTTAGTGAGCTTGCCCTGCAAAATTTGAAGAACTAAGCACAACACACCGACCAGCTCATGGAAACAGCAAGGCTCCCTCTAGACAACATTCCAATAGATCTTCAACTCGTGAAGAAACAAGGTCTTAACATTTAAACCTTTTGCTGCAGGATGGTGAAATAACAGCATGATTCCATTTATACAGTGAAAGGAGAACATTCAACCTTCAGAACCTTCATTCCATGCTGGAACACACATACAAGCGGGTTGCACTGGAGTCACAAGTGAGAAAGCCTCTTTTGACCAGGAGATAATATCAGATTGCCACAGCAGGGCCATTCACATGGCTTTGTTATCCCATCCTAAAGACTGTCACTGACTCTGCTCAGCCTGACACACAAAACGCAAGTGAGCCCAGGGCGAGTTCTCCTCAGCACTTGCCTGCAAGATGGTCCCCTGCCAAACAGCACTAGGAAAGATGAAAGCTGAATGATCTTCTGAAATCACTTGTCAATGTCCCACATTCCATCCCAAATCTCACAAGCTGGTAATTACTAGAGCATCAGGACACAAGAGAAAGGAGGAATGGCTTACCCAGAAAATGAGAAAGCAGTAACTACAGCAGATCATTTCCTCCACATTTCAATATCCTAGTGATTTCTGAGCATTAATCAGCCATCTCCTTGCCTAACATCTGCCATCCAACAAAAGGCTTAACCCAGAAAGGAATTTTTAATGCTGGCTCCTTGTGGGACCAAACTGATACATTTTAGCCAATTTCTTTCTAATAAATGCAATGATTTTAATCAAATTTGTTCAGAGGACAGAAGATTAGTTAAAGAAGAGAAGTAACTGAAACATTAAATTAAGGTATCACTGGGAATTAAAAATTTAATTTTCTGCTATTACTAGTGGTATATTATGAATAAAGAACACACAATATGCAATTAATATGCAGCACAATATTAACAGCATTTGAGAAAAATGAATTTGATATGAGGACAAAAAGGAGATGAATTCTTAAACCCAATCCAATTTGCTTTACTCTGTTCAGTTTTCCCATGGGCATCTGTTTAAATATTTCCAGGTATGGGAAAAGTCACTACTAAATTCTGAGGTATTTTAAGGTGATTACCATTCATAACAGGCAACCCAGTATATTTCCTATACAAATCAAGGCACTACTACTGCAAGCTTGTTTTTGTTTGAGCAAGATAGTTGCTGCACACATGGAGCTCCGTGGAAAGGAACAGGACCAAGACCAGCAGTTTCTAAGTCAAACATAGAATTATGCCACTAATTAAAAAGTTAAAATATTCTTAGAACTTAATATAAAGTCCCAGGTTACCTGAGGTTATAATGTGTTATTCAGGATCATTAACCAATGCACAAAATTACATTTTCCTAAGTCACTCAGTGTTCTGTGTATGGGTATTTTGAGGGAGAAGAGAGGAAGCAATTCTCCTGTAGGTATCAACAAGGGGAATAGGAAAAGTATCTAGAAAATAAGACAAATATGCTGCATGTTAAAGAATGCCCATTTGATTTAAAAGCATTTGCATTTATAGTTACTTGAAATTATTTTTATTTGATCCAGACAATTGAGACACTGCCAGTTTGCTTGACTTCAGCATTTTCTGTGTAACACTAATACTGCCAAGGATTTCATTAAGTTTTTCTTAGTTCACCCTGATTACCACATAGGTTTGAATTCACAGGTATTTGAAACTCTTTAGGAAACAAAAAGCCAATAGAAAGGTCCCTTTTATTGCCACTTAACTCAGGTGCAACAGTGCATAAAACTAGCCAAGTGCAGGTGGCATGAGCACATTTGGGCTTTGTGGTGTGTCAGGAGCCTGTTTTCAGATTGTTTCATTTTCCCTTTTCTATCTCTTCCAATTTTCTCCTCCCCAGGACACTGGATTCTTTAAGCACACTGGAGCTCAAACAAAACATATATACATGGAGTCCTGTTTTATACACTAAATACATATGGAATGAAAAAGCCAGTCCACTACAGTCCTCCAAAACTCATAGTCAGAATCACAGCAGTCAACTCTATGTATGTGTTCAAGTTTGAGAAGATTTTTCTTTGGTTCAGTAAGAAATAACAATGTTGCTTACATGAAACCAGTAATTTTTTCCATCAGTTTTTCTAAACGTATTTGTTTTATCCATCCAGTCTAATTCAACAAATTGACAATTATCTGCTTATTCCTTGTTATCTATTGACACTTCATTTCTAACAAATCCTGTTTTGTGCTTCTTGAAATGCATTCAGCTGAATGTTCATTTTTGACAACTAGCATTTTTATAGGGCAAATGTGGTCACCAATTCTACACCACACAGGCCAAAGAATCTAACTCAGCAATTTCTGCACGTGGATCTGGCTGAGCTGGATCACATATTTGGAGTGATATACAACCTTGATTTAAATATTCAAACAAACCGCAAACTGTAACTTGGTTAATTTATGTTGACTTCTGTTTTGGATTTCTCTACCTATAGCTGTGACTTTCCTATTCACAAAACCTTGCACTCATTTCTTCCACATGCTTAGTATACATAGGTTGAGTTTCCAACTTATTCCTAAGGTTCAAGCATTTGATAAATCCTCTCCATTTTCCAAGACAGTTATTACTTCACATCGTTTCTGAGGCTTGACGAGGGACCCAAGTTTTCTTAGATGCAAAAGGAAACACAGCAAGACACTTACAGCTATCAAATGAGTTCTCTAAACTGGCTTATTTATAACAAAGAAATAATGTGCAGCAAAAGCAGAAAGTGTTGAATACCACTCACTACCAAAGATGTACTGGGAGATCCCTCCTTAAAAGTATTGCTACAGCTCAGAAGTCAACAATTCCGGGCTTAAGCTTGTCAAGTCATAACATTACATCTCATGCAAACTTCTTTACACTGATAACAAAGAAGATGCAATTTCAAGAGTATCATAAAGAGGGTTTTTTTTTTTTTGGGGGGGAAGGCGGTGTGCTGTGAAGTGGTTTTTTCAGGGGTCAGGTACAGTATATATTGAGATTTTTCTTTTCCTAAAAAAAGAAAAAAAATCCACTGACACATTTACAACATTCCAAGCACCCCAATTTGTGTTTATTTAAAGCTGCAAAATCCATTTTGCATTCTGAAATAAAACCACAGACACGCTTATGTCACAAACCTGCACCGCTGGGACAAAAAAGATAAGCCTGAAGGCCTATCAGTTCTTGGCAACAGGGACCAAGGTGACACTGACCTCATATAGCGAGAATTACTTACATAGTCCTGTTCATTAACTTCCAAGTACAGCAGCTTTGGACAATTACCTGTTTCAGGGCCCTCCTGACAAGGACCACCCTGCCATCACTCTCATTTTGGGTGTTTGCTGAGCCATCAACTCAGTAAGTGTCCTCAGACAGGCTGACACACATCTCCCTGTGTTCTAGTCTTGCCTGTGGTCAGAGATGATCTAACCAAGCATGAGAGCAAGAAGCCAAGATAATACTAAAATCACATTACCAAAAGTCTTTCTTGGATCATAAACACCTAAATTAAGATTCAAAGGGAGTCTTTAACAAGTGAGCAAAAGAATTCACCTGAAAATATGTCCTTTATTTTGCTTCTGTTATCCTGGTGTTTTCTGCCAAAATACAGTCTCCTTTTTTTCATTATATTATAGGCATAAACATGTTTATATATACTCACTCAATGCACTCTTGGGTTAACTCATGCTTTACTCCTCCTCAGAAAAGAAATAGTTCTGCTTTTTTTTAAAAGACGAGTGAGTGTACATTGAAGAGACATTTTCTTGAGGAAATTATATAGCTCTGAAAACTTCAAAAGCAAATTTTAAGCCATAAAGCTTTTATTTTTAAAAACATTTAGCTGTAATTTGCCTGTACCTTATTCCTGTCTTCATAACTGCAATTACTTTAGATGATCAAGTTTAAAAGAAAAAAAGCAGTACAGTAAAACAAAGCAAAAGGCAGCAAAATATTTTCAGTGGTTAAACTCTGCTTTTGACATTCATATTCACACATGATTTGGTAGTCTAAGAGCAAACAGGAAATCTGCAGATTAAGAATATTTTTCTAGGCACATTTCAATGAAAAATAGATATATTTTGAGATAGTTACTCACTGCTTGACTTTTTAAACTACTCCTGTAAAGAGCTATAAGGAAGCAAGGTGTGTTTAACTGATTAGGCAAAGATACCTGCTTATTCGGTCTAAACAGAGTTTGAAACTTTTGCTTAGGATTCAAGGCCTGTCAGATTTAAAAAAAAAAATCTGAAATTATATTATGGTTTGAGAATAAACTCATATATGGACACTATTTATTTTAAACTACTGCAAAGATTATTAATTGGTGTTGCACTCACAAAACAGGTGTGCTACCAGAATGCAAACAAGCACAGATTGTGCAGAAAGCAGGACAGGCAGGGATTCTGAAGTGTTAATTAGAAACACAAGGGATATGAGAGCATAGTGGGGGGAAAAAATGAATGTGCTGATTGTGAGAAAAAGAGAAACCTTTTAGAGCAAAGCATCCAGAATAACACTTGCAGTAAAAACACAAATATGCAGTTGGCAGAAAAAATTGGGTACATCTACAGTGCCCACAGAAAGCCCCATTTCATGTGGTGTACTGGACATCAAACCATCATTCTGTAACACAGTACCTACAGACCCATCATGTTTATCACAGGCCAACTGCATTTCTCATAGAAATCAGTCAGGGTTTTGTCATTAGAAAGCAATACCAAATTAAAAACCCAGCTTTATTCAGATAAATTGTACAACTCCCGTAAATCAGTTAACATTCACATTGGTAATAACAGCACACATAGTATTTGCTATCTGGATTTTTGGGAAAGATGCAAACCAATATCTCAGTTTGGAATGTTTAAGATGCAAAAGACACGATTAAGTAGCAGTTTGCCTCTGCTGTTTACTTCTATTGAACTGCCAAGCTACAAGAGCTTCAACACAAAATTTCAATTTTTCTGCTAAAATCTTCCAGGCACCTTCTATNACCTATTCTAATGCAGATGGCAGAAAATTATAACATCAATTTAATCCCACTAATATTAATGAAATGCAATAGAAATAGTGAGTAGTATGTCAATGGAGGATATTATGTAACCCCATTCACAACAGACCATCTCTGCTCCAATGAAAGCATCCACAAGTCTAGAAGGTACAAGAAAATGTCTGTTAATACTTTAAAAAAAATAGTTATAAATCCTTAAAAGTAATAAAGAACACCCAACCAGTTTTTTTGAAGGAATGCTTAAGGTTGGATTGAACTGTAGGCTTCAAGATTTCAGGGGCTCTATGCAACATGCAAATCTATTCTTGCAAGTTACAGTTCTCATAATTGTCCAATATGCCAGACAACAATAACCTGAACCCAAATTTTCAATTGTGTGTGAATGCATTATAATGAACACTGATACTCAGTGGGATTTCCCCAAGACATCTACATCAGTCTGCTACCTATCTCCAAAGGTTTACAAGGATCAGGTTATTCAAAGAAGTTTCATATTTGAGCACATTATCATTTTAAAAAACAGTTTGAATTTGAAAAATTTTGAGAAATGCTACTAGACACACCTAGGTAACATTGCAATAAGGTCCTTGAAGTTTGGCTCCTACTGAAAGTCAAATGGTAACCCTGCACAAGCTCAGTACTGGCAAGACAGCCCTGCCCAAGAGCTACTCCCATGCCACTGCCTCAGCACATTACTAAGGCAGAGGACCACAAATCCAAGCCAGCATGACTTGCAAACCAAATTTGCTGCCTGCCACCAACCCAAAGCAGAAACAGGTTTATCAGAGCATTGCTGAGTAAGCTTTCCATCCTGTAAGTGCTCTGCCATCCTGTCAGTGCACTTGGAGCACTGAGTACTGCTAGGAGAGAGATGTACAGCTGCACACAGCAATAATCAACAGATTTGTCCCCTGCTGCTTCAAAGCTGTTATCCAAATCTACGAGTCACCACATCACTGTGCTCCTTTTTGAGAGCCCAACGTGATAATACAGACTGAGGTCTCTGGATAATTCAATGAAAAGCTGCATTCTTCCTTAGTTAAGAGGATCTGCTTAGAGTATCATCTTAGAGAATCCACTGAAAGCCAACAAGAGTAATCAGGTAAAACACTGCCTTTTGGAAAACATCAATTTGCTCAAATTCAAGCACACTTTTCACCGTGAACCCTGTATCGAGCTCCTTCCCAAAACAACGAACAAAAAGAACTGCTACTTCTCAATCTGAGTTTCAGAAGTAAAAAGAGAAAGTCTGTGGCTCTGCAAAACCATTACTGCTGAATCTGTACTGAAGGCATTCACAAACTCTGCGAAAGGACTGTAATAAAACAAATAAAGCATTCCAGATTATTAAAAAAACCCCAAAACACTTGAAACACCCAAGAATTACTGCTTCCCCTTCACTTCCTCCAAAGCCTAGACCACCAGTGTTATAACTCCGTGTACACTCGTGGGCAAGGAAAGAAAATCTCAGACCCACAAGTGGCTTCAGTAGCTTAGTGAACCTTAACCTGCCATAAAATTAAGATGTAAAACATAACTCCATTTGACTTCTGTTTCAACTCAGTGGTCATTTTGAACTTAGCACATCATAATCTAACAGTCCAGAAAAGGTTCAAAGGGCCTTTCCCACAGCAGGTAAAAAGACCTGATTTCCATTCATTCCATGGAGTTTACAGCATAAACTGATCTCCACATCACAATACAATGAGGATGATGCATCAAGGACAAATGTAAGCTAAGCAGCTGTACAGTGTTTTATGACATTACCTATATTCCAGGTTAATATGAGATCTTTATACTGGTACATTAGTGTGTCTGAGGCCACTGGAGTTATACTGCAGCTTCTTTACCAGATTGCATCATATTTCTTCACAGTTCCTATCTGCTTTCAAATTTAAGCAAACCCCAGGGAATGCAGCCGTTCGGTATTTTTGTTGATAGCTTTGCTGCTCTGCCGCCATCTCTCTCAAGAGAGCTTGTTAGGTGTAATACCTCTACGAAAAGGTTTAGGTAACAGTTTGTTCCAAGTCCCGAGAAAAGTAAAAATAATTTTAATTATGTTCTCATTTCCATGCCAGGCCATCTTCTTTACTATGACATCCAACTACATTCTGCACTGCAACAGATTTTGAGAAAGAAATGAAAAAACATCCCCAGCTCCTCAAGCTAGGAAGGCGGTTTTATTTATCCAGCAGTAGGTATCTGAAATGCCTATCATAAAGATACCATAAAAGCAGTTGAACAGATATTTCTTACTGCAAAGGAAAATGAGAGAAAAATCTGCAGTATAGCTTGAAGACAAGTCTTCACAGCTGCATTTGTCAAGCTTCAGCCAATTCTGAATATATATATTCAGTATAGGAAAAAGACAAACAAAAACCAACAGGAAAAAGAAAGGAAGCAGCTTCCTCCATCGGGTTGAAGGAACGAACATTGGTACAGAAGCTAAAAAATAGAGTGCTCTCACTTATTGCAAATGTGTTCTCACAAACATTGCAGAACCAGCAAACTATTCAAAACTAAAATGCCGAGTGCCACATCCACTGTCAGCTGCCATGCCTCTGCCAGGGGCTCCAGTTCTGCCCCCAGCCTCAGCTTTATTTCTACTCATGTCTCAACATGTACCTATGAGGCAGATTTTTCTGTGTGTTAAGAGGAGGACAAGTAATAGATAAATGAAGATGTGAACAAAGACATAGAAAAGCAAAAAAATAAAAAAAAAAAAAAGGAGAACATGGAAAACTGTAATTGTCTTTCACATGAGGTAAATTGAGGTAATGAAATTTTATTTCCAAATCCAACCTACCATTTTCTGAATGATATTCCCCATATAGCTGTTGACTACAATTGTGATAGTACTATCTAGGATAAAGGATATTTATCTGAAAAAGTCATACTTGGTAAAAATAACTGCTAATACACAGTTTGTAATAAATGTCACTCACTAAACTCACAACAAATCTGAAAGGTCTGCAGTGACAAAGTCAGAGACTCCCAGTGCAGAGTGTTTTAAGACATAAGGCTCAGCTGATTTTGACAAAGGGCACAGGTGGACTTGGAGAAACCAAGGTGAAAACAACAGGAATATTTAACCCTTGAAGAGAAGCTGACCCAAAAAGCTGAACCTGCCTGCCTTTCAATTTCCTCAGTCCTGTCTCTAAACAATGCACTGAAAGCGGAGGCTTTTTCAGTTCTATTTCCTGCAAGCCTCACATATTGGGCAGTTTCCTTGTTGAAGCTGAAACCTGTTACTTTAATTACAGTATTATTTATTTGCTGTGCAGGTTTTATTGGAGAAGGGAAGCTGGGATAACTCTTTTTAATCAAAAATTGATTCATCATTTCTTGGTTATGCTTCAGCTTTTGTGAAAATAAAACCATTGCAAAACATTTCTCTGTGGAGCTGGGCTCTTCTCCATAATGCATTAAGATGCCTTAGAGCACCGAAAGTGTTCATACAGGGATGGTAAAATATTCTGCTTTGAGCACTTCTGTATCTACGCATACAAACCGAACCTCCAGCAGGTAAGAATCATTATGTTGTTGAAATCCATCAGAGCTTTGTCATTGACATCACCAGGATGATGCTGGTTTATTTATAGAGGTATATCCATACTCTTTCTAAGAAAATATAAAACAATCCTTATAATTGACAATATGTTACATAGAGGAGCCTCTTAACTAAAGAGCTTGAATAGCTCAGTTTACTGATCGCTGATCACCTTTAAATGTCACTCTAACCTAGCATTTATGCTTGATCCTACTTTCAACAAAACAAATGGCAAAACTCTCCCAAGATTATCTCCTACATGGATCTTAAGGGTATAGGAAACACTTAGTTTAAACTCAGGTGTGCTATATTTAGAGCAGCATAGTCTGAAAGAATTAAGTATACTAAGAATGCCACAAGGATGCCGAATGTTACACCTCTGCCCTGAATACAGCAGGCTCTGAAGCATCTATTTCTGCTTCCGTGTTTTCCTGAGTTTTTCAATATTCAGTATTCATGTAAGAAACAACCATATAACTTGGATATTTTGAAAAATTGTTTTACACACTACTCTAGATATTTATGAACTGACAAATAGCAGGTATACTTGAAACCAAAGGCTCACTGTCATGTCATACAAAAGAACCACCAGTTCTGGTTTGCACGTATGGAACCACTCATGCCTTTCTTTGTGCAAAGGCATGTGACGTCCTCCAAGTTCATGGAATTACTGACCTGAGGGAGGTAGTCAATTAAGGCTGGGCTTATACTCAAGGTTTCCGTAATTAGACTTCTGAATTTTTATTGCACATTCCCAAAGTCCCTGCCATAGCCAGCTAGACCTCAAAGTCTCATGTCTTCAGGAAAAGGGGCTTATTTTGGGATATGACAGCAAGGGCCACTTCCACCACTGCTGCTGAAAATAAGTACAGGAAGGATTAATGCTAATTGCAAACTGAAACACAGCAAACACTCAAGTCTGGTGGGTTGGAAAGAACCTCTCAAGTGCAACACACTTAGAAAGATGTTATACAGGGAAATAATAAAGAGATGGCAAAATAAGTTCCTCACAGGTTTTGGAATTCCTGCTATCAGCAGGGGACCATGTCAGCTTAGGGGCTTGCATACAGAACCTTTCCTGACCAAACTCATTGAATACTATTTCTCATCTTCCACCAGAGCAGCACATGGGGAGTGCTCCTCCCCTTCCAGCAAACACAATCCTCTACTACAAACTTATCCTTAGAGCATTGGTCAGTTAACAAATAAGAACAAAAACCCAAGAAAACCACAAAGAAGGCTAATTTGTAGCACTGTCTCACTATACAAACCCAGCTCTCCATCCCCAGCCAGGAAAAAAAATTGCTCAAAATTCTCATCCTTTACATTTACAGTATGGGGGCATCACTGTATTATCTTACACCAGCTGCAAAGACTTATCATCAGTAACAAAAAGATTGTTGTTGTGTTGGCACACACCTTCTAATAGTCTTCAGTCCTCACAGGAGACAAATATTTTACATGCAGTTTTCTTTAAGGCAAAGAACACAGCATTCCATGTCAATTTTTAATTTTAAGATAAATACTTTTACTTCCAGTTTGCTACAAGCAAAAATCACTAAAAGTATGAGCCTTTTAGGTGTTTCATAAAATCAATATGCTAGTCTAGAAAAAGCATTCCTTATTTTACAGATTATTTTATAGTTCTGTAGTATTTCCATGGTCAGTTGTGCACTGTTGCAGTCAGAAAAGATGGATTCATCCCTCTAAGGAATTAATGCAATACTGAGAGATTACGTTATGTTCTTCTAATTATTTTATGGCACCCTATAGAGAGAATCAACTTTAAACAGCAACACATTTCTGTTGATGAAAACATTGCTCTACTTCTGTGTCATTTTAGTATGGCATAGCAGGCTGTCACAGTCTACCTCCTGCACGCAAGTCAAGCTTTTACAAATGTTAAAAATCTTAATTATGTCTCTATACTTAATTCAAGAATATTGAGCCAAATTCTTTCCCAAAAGAGTGGAAAAGAAGGGAATACCCCTAGCAACAGATGGTGGGGGATGGAAGGCTGTATTTGTTTCCTTTTTATGAAGACATGGTGTGAAATACGGAGACCATGGAATCAGTGACAAGTTTGCATAACCTGTTTCTAGAGCTACAGAAGACTCCTAGGAGCTGTATTCAGCACTCAAATTATAGCTATAATTTTGAAGGAAGCCCAGGGACATGCCTATCAAATAGAGCCAATACTATTAACTCAATGGCAATTCATTGATTTTCTTACAGTAATTCCAATCTCTGTGCAGCCATGTGAACTTGGGAACCAATTCTGAATTGAATTTCAAACAATTTCATTCCAGGAAATGCAAAAAAAAAAAAAAAAAAGGCAACTCCAGTTGCAATTATCATTATTTGTTGCTTAAACAAATACTACAATTTCATAGAGAAAAATTAAAATGCACTAGGTCCTGCTAATGCTTTTAAGTGCTGGAATTATTCCCAAGATGCTCTTGCTAAAATAATGACCTGAGGAAATGTAGTCAAAGACACTTCCCTACACCCTCAAATAGACCATGCATAGATGATCACACCACATGCATTTCCAGTCCCTGTTTTGACTCAAGACTCAGGTTGCTAGGGTTCAGCACCTGAGCCACCTCCCCTGTCCTGGCTCTGCTGAGTTGGCAGCAATTGAACTATTTCACCACTAAGCCACTTCATGGCATGTTCCTGTACGGTTTCGGTAATTTTCTGGTGGTTAATCTTTCAGACCATCACTAACACAAGACACTTAGAGGCAATTGTGAGAGAATGATCAATTAGGCAAGCGATTAGCAATTTCCTTTACCCCGTCCAACCCCCTAAAATTAAGCAGTTCAGGCTTGCCCACCATGCTGCAATGAAAAGGAGTCAATCACATTTTACCGCATTATTCCTGTCTGAATAGCAAATTACCTAAAACCAACTCGTTCAGACACAGAAACGAGGAGCTGTAAATTGTTTGTTAGCATTGTCTTCTTCCCCTGTCCTTTCTGCTATGCGTTCTATTACACCACTTGCTACTTATAAATCAACAACACAAAATGCTTCAGAAGAAACCAGTTGGATAATAATGTTTTTTAGCAGCTCAGAGCAAAGCCTCAGATACAAAGATGGGACTTTTTTTCCCATGAGTGACCTCCCTGAAGTCAATGGAATAACATGGACACTCAAGGAATAATGGTGCAAAAACAGAAGATGTGCTAAGCATGATTCTAACAAGGAATGATCTTCAGGATTTTAAATGCATCTTTTAAAAGTAATAACTTATAATAAATTGCAACAACCTAAATAATTGTAATAATTTAATTGACACGCTCATGAATGATAATTCCTCCAAATCTTGTATTTCGCTACTTTACCAAATTATTTTTCCTTACTTCCCATGCTCTCTCCTCCCTACTTCAATTACATTTTCTCTTTATATAGAAAAGCCATCTTGTCCCATGAAGAGTCATATATTTGGGCACTGGGAAAGGTCTGTGATTCACCCTGCTGAAATATGAGGCCAACACGTCCCCATTACTTAAAAATACAACATTCTTTATTAATTTAAAAGGGAAGAGAGACCTTTGTGTATGATAACAGGTTGCTGGAATAAACTGGGTTCAAAAGCTAAACAACTTTCATCATGAACGGAGAAGTCTAATTATGGAGGGGTGGGGGGAGAGGAAGGGAACAGGATGGACCACAGTCAGTGAAAATGAAATTTTAATAATCTTAAAAATTTCACTTACAGTTTAAGAACACAAACTGATGCAGAAAGATACAGCTCTCAGTTCACTTCCCTATTCCCTTGCTCTTGGCTGAAAACAAGTTTACTGGAAAACTGTATTAGCAGCACAGCACTGTCTTTGGCCCAATTCCAGGAAGGGTTCTCATTGGAGCAAATGCTGTATCCTTTTAGCTCATCCTGGGCTCATTCCCTACTTGCAAATCCCTTAGTGAACTAAGTGGTGGTGTTCACATGTTTCTCCTTTTTTTAATTAATCTATGTTTGCTATTTGCTGGATGGAAATTTAGACAATCTCCCACTGAAGTTGTCTTCTAACTTGTGGCAATTTTGCCAGCCAGCACATTTCATCCATTGCTTGTAGGGACATCCAGCACTTGAGGGAAATCTCATGATTCAGACTAATACCTGTAATTAATTCTCATATATGCAATCAGCTGACACAGAGTTTTACACACACATAACTATGGATCAGAGTATTCCCACCTCTGTAGAAGAAGTTGGGACAAATCAACGTCAGTAACATTATCAAACTTGGTTGGGAAATTTGGTGAGTGCAAGTCTAAGCTTCTGCAATCTGCCAAGTCACATTTAAACATATTTTTGTTTCAAGGCATTTCAGAAGTGTTCTAGATTGGCCTTTGCAGCACTGTTTTACCCCCCAGTTCATGCCCCATTTAGATGCGAAATGCTACAGATTTCCCTTTAGATTTACCTCAAAATAATTTACTGTATAAGTAAAAGTCAAATGGGACTGTGGAGTTTGGGAACTGTGTAGGCCTGATAGTGAAGAATTCTAGTTTTATTTCATCTCAATTTTCCTTCCTTCCATCTCTGTTTACAGTAATATTAATTATTTACATAACAGCCTTGGACTATCTGCTTCGTTCCTTGAAATTATGTCATCAGTTTTCACACTGCCAGAATTTCTTTTCTGTCTTTGTAGTTCATATCTCAGATTTTATTCTAATACAAATAGAAGAAAAGTTGGGCAGCCCACTGCTGGTAATACAGTATAAGAGATTGCCTTTGAGAGCTTTGTCCCTAAGTTTGTACAAATATGCAAACAAAACAGTGTCCAAAGAACAAATTAAACATGCTCTTTGCAAGTTCCAATTAAAAAAATTTTGATTTTTAGTTAAAAGGACAAAATTAAAAATGCTAAAGTTTCAGGATATTAAAGGATCATTTTAAATATTAATTTTAGAATTTGTTTTAAAGCAAAATCAAGGCATTTATTTTTAATTAAGCCAAAGGCATACCAAAACTGCAAAAAACAGCTATGAAACATAATGCACTAAAAATGCTCAAACAGGTGGCAAATATTCATACACCAGTGCAAAAAAATTAGTAGAGCTAAACAGGCTACATTACAATCCCAGGTGAAAGATGAATAGAAATAAAACCTCCATATAGGGCAGGTGAGACCGTAAATTGGTCTTGTTTTCCCTTAAAGAGTCCAATTCCTCCCCCAGTTTCCTAGGAGTTTCCAGACCACAAAAGTGACAGCAGAGTGCTTTTCTTCAGTTCTGTTTCCAAAAGTCTGTTATTACCAATAGTGATAAAATGCAGCAAGATTTTAGGATATGCTGTGACAAAATATAACGTGCATTGAAATAGAAACTTTGTGCTGTTCGCAAGATTGCAAAATTTGTGTGAACTGTTATTGAAAAATCCCTTCAGAAATACACAAAACCTCACAAAACAATTCTTTCTGTACAGTGTCAATTCATTTCTTGAACTTAGTGGAAAGTGGCAAACTCTTGTCCTACTGCCATTTGCAGTTACGCTTCTCAGACATCACAGAAAATGTGAAAAGGACAAAAATTACTTAGATGTAGCACTAGGTCTCTCCTAAAAAACTTCAGCTCCTATTTAAAGGATCATGGGTATTTCTATAGATGTTAATGAAGTTTCTCACATAGTAGTTTTAGTAAAACACGTCATAGTTTTGATTACAATCTCAAATCCTGAAGTTCAAGGAGAAAATAACCAAGACATTTTTATTAGATATGATCATAATTTAGATACTTCACTGTATCTAAACCATCTCAAGTATTTCTTATAATGACATTTCAACAGATACCCATTCTTGTGCCAACACTTTTGCATTAAAAGGAGAGTGATATCATACATTAGGTTCACTTACCCAGCCAGCAAACACATAACAAAAACAACTTACCTTTTGATCTGCTTACAAGCAGCAATATGCACTATAATAACCATATAACATACAGTGAAAGAGAGCGAGAAATTATAAATATTGAACAAAAGAAAACTATCAAATTTAGAACTACATATTCTTTAGAAACAAATAAGACCACATAGCTATTCATAATTTATGTGGTTAGTACTGCTGCATGCAAAATTTTGCAAAGTAATTACCATAATGCACAAATACTTCTATAGAAGAAATAAAGAAATAAATCCATTCTGTTAGGGGCATTGTCAAGCATGGATTGTACTATGCAGCTTTGACACACACTCATCAAGCAATTGGTAAGAATTTCTAGCATTTCATCCTTCATAAGCACTGAAAAGTCAATGTTATTTAACTATTGCACAAATGTTAATAAAAAGTCATAATCCAGGGAGCTTACCCTGGGTCAACAGAAAGAATCCCAGAACCATCCAAAGTTATTTCCCAAGTCCAGACAAGAGATCTGAAAGAGAGAATAACAAAGGGTATGTGACAAAGCTGACACAGAGTCCCCTGAAAGGAGCAAAATCAATTGTGACATTTTTCATTTATTTGTAAATGTGTCTTTGGCAGTGCGCTGACTCCAAACGACAGCTGACTCTTATAGAATGGGGAAGGTGATGGTAGAGGAGAGGAATCCTGACAGTTGCTTTAATGAGATTCTGCATCGGGATCACTCCACCACATTCCCTCAACAAGGACTGTGCCCTTCACTTTCAATCTTGCATCCTCCAATTTGGAAAGCATTAAACCCTACGAAATACTCAACTCAGCCTCCTCTAATCAGCATCACAGCTCTTCTTCCTACCTCTTTCACCATCTCACTGACATTTCTGTTATGGAGTCTGCTCACCATTTTAAATACGTATAAGTACCACAGAGCAAATTAAACTTCAACCTGGTAGTATTACTTTAATCAAAGTCTAGTTGCAGTATGTGTGGTGAGAGGACAAGACTCAAACTACACCTTAGCTGATATCATGAGCTCAAGCCCACAGAGCATCCCTTCCAGCTCCAGGAATTATGCTGCTGGGAGTGTTAATGCAGGAACCTCTGCTGCTCACATTTTCTTTATTACAAAAATAAATAGGGAAATTTGTAACATGACAGGAAACTTGCCTTGCAAATATTGAGAGAATAATCATTCTGGGAACAGAAACAGACAAGGAATTTCAATAACTAATGTGCAGCATGATACCAAGTATTTCAGGAAGAGGCCACTGGCTTGAGGATCTACTGCATTAGTGCACTTATTTGGGCGTAACTTTCATCTGAGATATTTCATTCTCACATTTTCCAATAAACACATTTTTTGTTGTTCAAACTTGTTTTCTAGCACTATATCACATACCTTTCAATGGAACTAGATGACAGTACTGACTATATCGTGGTAGCCTCAGGCTGCACTGAAATTAGTATTTTATCCTCTGTTAACATCAGTATAATATTTGTATTACAACCTAAGTGTTTTGTAAAAAAAAAAAAAAACAAAACAAACAAACAAAAAACCCCAAAACCAAAACAAACAAAGAAAAAAACCCCCAAACACATACACAAAAAAGTCTCCAAACCTCTCATACTGGCCTTGCTAAAAGAAGCCTGAATCCCATCTCTTTTGCATGCAATCCTACCTCTCCTGAGCAATGAAGCTGGTGAAGGGACTAAAGAACAAGTCCTGTGAGGAGCAGCTGAGGGAGCTGGAGTTTAGTCTGGAGAAAAGGAGGCTCAGGGGAGACCTTATCACTCCCACTCCCTGAATATCTGAACAGTGGTTGTAGCCAGGTGACAGTCAGTTTCTTCTCCCTAGTACCAAGCAAAAGGACAAGAGGAAACTGCCTCAAGTTGCACCAGGGGAGGTTTAGAATGGATATTAGGGGGGGAAAAATTCACCCAGAGGTCTGTCAAGCCCTGGAACAGGCTGCCCAAGGATATGGCTGAATCACCATACCAAGAGGTATTTAAAAGATGTGTAGATGTGGCACCTGGGGACATGGGGTAGCAGAGGACTGGGCAGTGCTGTTTAATGCTGGACTCAATCATCTGATTCTAGGCAAACAAGCTTAGTTTGAAAAAACTATGACATCTGCAATAATGCTGGTCAGAAAACAACTCCATCTCCCCTCTGTACAAAAGTTGGCTAGTAAGTCATGTTTGGGGAGTCTGCAATGAACAAATCTACGCCACAATCTGCTCAACAATCTGTCTACATAAACTACGAATAAAGATCATTCATTTCTTGAAAAAGAGAAGAGAGAAATGGGTTGTCTTCATGAGTTACAGAGCACTTTGCTAGACAGCCTTCAGAGAACCAGTGCAGTAATCCACAGCTCAAGCAAAACTTCCACTTTCCATTTGATTTTGTTTAAAAAACACGCACAATTCTTTAGAGTATTGTAGAATTTCCTAGAAGAAATCTTTTTGGCACCTTCAAGTTAAGGATGCAGATTAAAGGTGTAACTTTGAAGCCTTTGCAAAATCCTTCCTGGTGTGTAAGATCTTTTAAAGAGTCTCAATTGAAACAAGGGCTGTGATTCACTTCCTGTATTAGCTTTCTTTTTTGTCTCTTACTGAAGGTTCATTCTCTGCTGAAACACTTTTAAATTAGCATCACAAAGCCCAGCACAACATTAAATCACTTACAGAGCATATCAATCTCAGTTAACCAAAAAAACAGAGTACACTTTAAAACAAATTCTCTCGCAGTTTCTTCTGATTGATATCAAATCTCTTAAGTTAAAAGACCCCTCATATTTCATTCCTAGAAATATACAGTTACTTCTAGCAACCCTTCACATTTGGATGGAAAGCAGCAAAGGCCAGATTTTTGGCCTGTGCTCCACTAAAGGAGCACCAATGAAAAATAATGAAGTCAACACATATTTGGAAAAACATTACTATTTAGCTCCAAGGAAGGCTGTTTTATAATTCAGACAGGTGATCTGGAGGCACAGCAGAGCAATAATGACTAACATCACATACTAGAAGGAGTATAAATTTTAATGATACCACTCATAAAACTCACATTTTAAAGGTTACAAAACAGAAACAAGCTTACAAAGAAAACACATAAATCATTCAAGGTGTCGGGTTCCCACTCCTTCACTATTTTAAGAACTAACAGCCTGTCCATCACTAAATAAACTAGAAAATGCTGTACTCATTTATGCAGGGCTGAACAGGAACGTACACTACAGTTCAGCAGCCATTCACCAGTACAGACTCTATTCTTAGCAACACAATAGCCATGACCACTTATTCATTATTCAATAAAATTAAACAAAAACACTTGACCAAATTCACTTACATCTAGACAAGATCACAACAACACATAATTAGCACTATAGTTACATGGAGTTCTCAGCCAGACATTAATGCACTTAGCTATTTGCTCTTATACACTTCATTTTAGGCCCTTAAATATCTTTAATGGGGCATTTACATCAACAGACTCCATCACTTGAATGTTCAAAGACTGTTAAATATCACAGAACAACAAAATCTATTAAAATACTGGAGTGCTCGCTATAATTTGTTCTTGGTTTTTCAACTTTAACTTCAAAATTGCCTTGTATACAGAGTTCACCCAATAAACTGCTGTACCTGGACAAGCTGAAGAAGTGGACCCATGGGAACCTCATGAGATACAACAAAACCAAGTGCAAGGTGCTGTGTCTGGGCTGGGGGAGAAGATGGACAAGAGGGTTTCAAACCAAATTTTCATTTCTGCTCTCCACTCATCCCATGAGGATGAAGCCCAATCTTATATTCTCATTTTTATTACTTTGATTAGACACAAAAGCCATCAACACTGGGCATTTTAAATGGCTGTTCATTCAAATGGTGACTTCGGGTCAATAAGCCACCAGTAACTTTGTGAACTGTGACCTTTGACAGCCTTGTCATTCAAATCCACAATCAATCTTTTAAGCTGAACTGGAATTTACAGAAAAGATGTGTAAGTTTTTCAGTCATACAAACCGGCACCTCCATTTCACTCCAAGTAACTTCCACCTCCACAAAAACATATGCCAGGTTCCTCTCTGGAAGCAGCATGCCAAGGGCCAGGCTCACTACAAAAAGCTTTTGCTGCATAAGGCCTTCTGCATTCCAGAGATCAGGCTTTTAGGGTTTGGTTTTCAGCACTCAGTCTGCTTTAACATTACTTTTTGTCTTAATATCCTTTTATATTTGAGCTGTTTAATGGATAACTCAAAATTGATTTTTTTTCTTTTTTTTTCAGAATTAGACACACATTGAAAGACACTTGAGCAAGGTCATTTTGCCTTGCTGCAAAGTCCAACAGGATTATCAGATAAGGCCTCATGCAAAACGCTCCCATGTCGAATGGAGTATTTCTGCAGGCTGGGGTTTATATTGAATGTAGGTTTGGGATCCAGTCTCAGTCCAAATGGGGGTGCAGCAATCAACCACACAACTGCAGAGCTCTCACTTATGGGATTTCAAATTCCAACCTTGCATCTGAAATTTCTGCATCCAGTTACCAGTGATCAGAGGCCACCAACCTCTTAAACTTTAATGGTTAAACAAAACTCAGTATTTGGTTTACAAAGGCAATAAACACCTAAATGTTTTCAGTAAGCTGTTTTCTTTATGGTGTGTTTTTAATTCTGGAATCTTCCCCCGTAGGTCTGGAGAAACTTTATTTAAGTAAACTGCTAACCTATTATTTTTCCAGTCTTTGTTTTCTTTAGGAAATTATTTAAGAAAAACCTCAAACAGTGATCTCAGCATTCATACAGCAGTGAACTTCAGATACAGTAATTGCATTGCTGTGAGCTATGACGACTTTCCCATGGGGGAGAAATGACCTGGTAATTCAAGAATGACAAAGTCAAAAGTAAGGTAAGCTGGGGGAGGGAAAGGATTTCCCCCTAGGATGAGATAAATATAATTTCTCACAGCAGTGTATATGTCTCTTAAGCCTCAGGTGGTTTTAAGTTAATGAGATTAGTTCCAGCAGGCAGTGAAATCCCAGGATATAGGATTTATATTTCAGCAGTTTTCACTTCATCCAGCAAGCACGGTGAAGTCAATCTTTGTGTCATTTTGTTATTGTCCTGGTTTGGGTCTTGTTCTCAGGCTCAAGCCTGGCTAAAGCACCTCGTAACTTCGACTTGAAAGCTTAAGCATCATGTAAAGAGTATGTTTAAAAGGGAGGAGAAAGGCAGCAGACTTAATCTGCAGCAAAGGATTTTTTTATTTAACTTTTCAGATGTACTTTTATGGCATGAAGTGTGTTCTTGTATATTTGTTTTTATTCTACCAAGGTCACACATATTTATCCTGAAGATTAAAAAACAAACTAAAAAACCCACACGAGCACGCATTGTTGTAAAAGACTCCTATGACACACTAGAAAGACAGACATCTTTAGGATGCCAGTTCAGTCTTCTACATGCTGAAAGACTGGCACCCAGCCTGGTAACAACCAAAATGAGCTCCTACCCAGCGACTCCCACCCAGTGGATGTACAAACTGGAGTTCCACTCCAGTCCCCAGTTCTGCTCCTACAGCAAAACCTCCACTCCTGGTGCCAGTTCCAGCCTCATCACAAGTTATACTGGGGCAGCCTCATGCAGTGCAAGGAGAGGGCAGCATTCTGGCTATCTGATGACAAAGCACAGCAGAAGGATCAAGAACTGTATAAAATAAGTACCTGGAGCTATCTGAAATATAAATCATTATACTGAGCTGTTAAGCAGAAGGCTTTTAGAAGATAAGAAAATGGGGGAAGACCGAGGTCTGATGAGAATACTGATTTCCACACACTAAGAATTCTTCCACAACCCACTTGATTTCTATTTGCAATCACTGCATATTAATAACTGCTAATTTAGCAATTGTTCCACACTTCAGATAGTATTTTTAGCTGTGAATTTGAATTTAAAAGCCTTCGGTAACATCACGACTGTAAAGAAAATGCAGAAAAATCTAGTGTTGACAACATGCTTTAAGCAGCTCCTTCTCATCCAATAAAGCAGTGACCACAGCCCTTTCCCCTTCTGTGAAATAAAACGTGTAGAAATCACATCAAGAAAATGCTCGTATTAGTCCCAGGCTACTTTCCAAGACAGTCTGATTAAACTTCATATCCAGAAAACTCACAAAGGAATTATTTTTATTGGGGTAATTTAACCTCAAGATACAAGATGAACTCTATTAAAAAGGCTTTATACAATACCCAAGTCCATCACAGGAAAAGCTGTGCTTATTTTAGTTTTAAGTTACAAGCCTGACTTAAATACAGGCAAAACACACCCACACAGACATGGATGTTTGAACTTTTTTGTTGGTTTATTACTTTTACTCACAGATCTGCCTTCTCATTCTGTGCCAACACACTACCACATTACCTTTGCTCTTCATCCTTTCCAGAGATGCCCTTCCTACATTAGGTTTTAGCACTTCATTAACCAGGTGTCTCCAGTTACATATGAAATATTCAATCACCTCTTTGCCAAAGGAAAGGGTGTGTTCCAACAAAGCAAAAGCTAAGAAAACAGCAGCTATATAAAGCTGTAATACCCATTTCCCATTTCTCTGGAAGAACCTTTCCTGGGAGAAACATCTATCATGTAACTAAAGAGAGGCAACATCAGCAAATGAATCTGAGGACACAAACCGGTTTCTGGCACAATTCAAAACTTTGTAATTCACTGGAATCCGATACGTTGGGTAAACACATGAGCATCCAGTATCCACCACTACTTGGGCTGGCTGTAACTTGGAAAAATGCAGCTGCACAGGGATGTAGTATCACATACAAGAGATATTAAAATGCATTCATTTGATTCAGATACCTAAATGTTTGCTTACGTGCAAAGTAAATACACATTTGCTCTCCAGTTAAACCCAATGAGTATTTCCACACATGAATAGATCAAAGCATGCCATTTTCCATTAAATATAACATGCAAATATGATTTCCAACAATATGAGAATGAACTACCAGGGTAATTACTCTGGAAGTACTGCAATTATGAGTGCCATCAGAATGCATTATGCTTTCTGTTGGCAAAAGAATTATTTTGTAATGGGTCAGGGAACTTCTTTCCACACACTTTAATAATCAGTATGCAAGCTTCAAAAATGAAATCTATTTCTCTATCAGCCTCTGAAAGTAATAGGCCTACCAGAAAAATACTTCTATAAGTATAGTAACAGAATTAGTTACCTTAAAATGTTTTCAAAAGAAAACAAAAGCAAAAGCAACAGTCTGCAAGTATTTACATGTCTTTTAAGGTCAGAAGGGCCAATTAACAATTTGGATGTCTCACACAATTACAAGTCAAGCCTCATACATAAATACCTGCCACAAGAAAGAAACTGTAAAAGAAACATTCACTAACAGATGTAAAATATTCTAAAGTATTTTTGCAGGAAAAAAAGTGCAGCTTTTGATTCTTTTTTAAAGTGTTAATGTGTGTTCAAGTGGCCTTAATATACTCTGACTAGCTAAAAAAAAAATAAATGGCTAAATACTTTCTTTAACCTTACCTTTTTCTTGTTCAATTCCACTTTTGCTACATGCAATTTCATTGCTAAATGAATCATTGCACAAAAGTTCCCTTATAGAGCCTATTATCAGCATTTGGCTGGAGACAGCCCAAAAGCATTAAGCCTCCTGAAAAGCGAAAATGAGAGTCAAGCTCTAGCTTTCCACAACAGCAAGGAAAAATGGCCTCATTTCGAGAACAGCTTGCTGCACCCACCTCTTAGCTGGCAAAGAACTGCAATTTTACAATTGCACATTGTAAGCTTTGGATGCTCTCTCCTCCATCCAGACTATGCGTCCATATAGCTGGTCATATGTACGTAAGTGCAGGAGAGCTGTGCCCTGTCATTTCATTTCTGTGGAAAGGATGCAGAACAAAGCACCTAAACCAACACTGCTGCTGAAAACAGAAGAAAGGGACAACTAGTCCAGTTCTGACCCAGAAGGTGCAAAGGAAAACTCATGCCTAGCTGTGTGCACATATTTATCTTCTCTATGCTTTGTTTCTTCTCACTTGTATGTTTATCTCAATGTTTGCAACATTAAAAGAAAACTATTGACTAAAAGATTTACTAAAGGAATGTTTTACAGAAAAAGAGGAAGAATTTGATCTCCTTATACTGCCATAAAAATAGTGGAAAAGGTGTCTATATGACAGCACGTAAGCTTAGAAATATTACACATTGATACAATCTTTTCCTGCATAAATGGAAAGCAGCCTGTATAAATGGGAAAAACATCACAGAGTTCAGTGAGGAAATTCCACTTCGAACACGAACATAATATGAAAATTGCTGCTCTGTCCGGCCTAGGACAGAGCACACCCTGTCAGACTCTGGATATTAGACATCACATAACGCTACATGGTAAGACTGAGTGATGCTAGAGACTAGCAATACTAAGGCTTCTCTGATTCGCTAGCATTGCAAATATCCCGAAGGCAGAAAAATAACATGGCAATAAAACATCAAGTTTGAATCTCATATTCCCTGAAATTTTTGCTCCTAGGTCCAGAGGTCTGCCTGCCAGAGCTGCCTGGATATGTCAGGAAAGAATCAGCTTCCTTCTGCTGCAAGAATGCAACAGATTAACCTAATGCATTAGATGGAACCTTGTTTAGGAGAGAGCTGCTGGCATCAGCCTGATGTATATGAAAGCAGACAGGCTACAAAGTTTAAGGAATTATGGAAACTTTAAGAGACAGTTTTGTGATTAAAAAGGAGATAATGAAACGGACAGAAATTGTCAAAAGAATATTTCATTTTGCTTTGCTTACTGAAACAAATATTGATTGATACATTCACAGTTTCATTGCAGTAAGCATTAGATTAGGACTATTGAACTAACTCAGTATGATGCATTGCACAACAGCGAGAAAAATTAAACAGTTCAAGCTGTGATCTTGTCAGATCTCAGAAGCCAGACAGAACATGAGTGATCTAATAGGGAACTTCCACACAGAGCTGGGAAACACAGCTGAGAATTCAGGTCCCATTCCTACTGAGCACATGCCCAGAAAACTTGGTTCTAGAGGCTGAGACTTAACCCAGGCTTCTGACCACAGTGACCATTAACAAACACCAGTGACACATGTTGCAAGTTAATCTTCTCCTCACTCCAGTGACACTTTCAGCCATCTCAACACAGAATAACCACAGCTTACAAAGCTCACACAGAGTAAAAATGAATGCTTTTGCAGAGTCCTTCAATGGAGCTGCTTAAGTACTTTTATTATTTTAATGACAGTTAAGACCTATATGTTTAGAAAACAGGGCAGTTATAAAGCAGATACTTCATCAATCTCCCCGGAAGAAGTGCCCTTCACTTTCTGTGCCAGACAGAAGTGTTGCAGTCTTTTCTGCACAGCAACAACTCAGTGGCTGAAAAACAATTACCCACAGACAAGATTTCTGAACCACCAGACCACAAAATCTCCCTAGAACCACTGTGTACACTCAGCATATCAGGATGTTACAAACCCTTCATTAAAAGGACCACAGAACCACATGAAAACAACAGCACAGAGTTTCTGCTTCCACTGAAGGCACAGGGCAGGAGTTTCCACACAGTAATGATACATTCCAGTTGTTGAAGGATTGTCTCTTTTAAGTAAGTAACAGCTTGCCAAGGCTTTGCAAATGTTGTGAAGATTGTGCTGAAGGAAATTACGTGCTGCTACAGTTCCCTAACGGCTTTCACACCTTTGATTCCAGTAACGTGCCTTGGCTATTCCACAGGACAGAGCTTACATTAAGTCTTGTGCACGAGCCTGCAACAAGCTCACATTCCTTAAGAAATCTCAAAAACAGGCAACATAATCTTTTAACACTGTTATGTAAAAACCATCACATGAACATTTGCAAGAGTCTACTCCAGAACAAACTCAGTCAAGTTTTAGTTTTTACTATTTTCAATTCCTTCACCAATCTCACTCCACTGTGAGATTTCATGTTGCATTGACTTTGTCACTGCCATAAAGGACAGCATAGAGGTCCCACTTCACTACAGTGGAAATAATTTCTGTGCCCAGTCTTAGGCAAATAAGCAGAGAACATGCCTTACTTTTGATCTGAAGAGATTGATATCCTTGAGTTTTAAACGGTACCTGGCATTTCCCTGATCTTCACTAGCCATAAGAAAAGTAGAACAGTCGTCATCTGCAAATTACTAAAAATAATCAGCTGTAAGATGTGACCTTGGATAAAGCAATGTTAAATTGGCCAGCAAATTTTTTGGAGGCATCACTGTTATTAACTTGCAATTTTTTCATTTCAATCTGCCACTGATGCTTGGCAGGTTATAATTTTTCATTTTCTCACTTGGCTGATGCTCACTCAAGTAGAGATTATGGAGATAGTGGTGGAGAATTTTTACAAAGAGATTTTTCCCCTTACTACTCTGTCATATCAGGGTGCAAACACAAATCATGTGTATGAGGTGCATTACTTTCTAGGTATAACAGGATTGCTGTCAAAGATCCTGTCAGTACTCCAATGGTAGGAACAGTTATCTTGTGTTTGGAACTCATGAGCTCTCCAGCACGTTAATGGACGGCTGGATAACTCCCACATGCTTAGTGCATTCCCATCAGGCATGATGTGGCCCAACTGCACTTATGTTTTACAGTTAATATACAATAAAGGTTAAACTTTAAGTGAATCAGTATTTTCCCTTGAGGTTACCTATTCTTTTTTTTTTTTTTTTTCTCTTAATGAAAGGCATTGATCACTTTCTACTGAAGGAGAGTATTCCCCACATGAAAAAGTACATTTGCTTCCACATCACTTTCCCACTCTCTCATCATTTCTTTGCCACTGATTGATGAATAAAAGCTGTAATAAACAGCTCCTCCCAGTGATCAGTTTGGAACAACACTTCCTACTTAAGTCTTCGTGGGTTGTTTTCTTTTTTTCTTTTTCTTTCCAAGTATCCTCTGCTCACAAGGAAAATGTCCAAAATACAAATACCTAACTTAAACAAATCCAAAAATGCACTTTCAAATGAGTTTTTCTGCCTTCGGTGGTGAACCAAAGTATCCTTATGCCAGAAGATCCATTTTGTGACAGTTCCCTGACTAAAAATATCTGTCCCTCAAGCAAACCTGATGTAGGAATTTTATGTGATATGCTGTGAATGTTTACAGAACTTTCCTCGTTATCAAAAAATTATTTCTCTATTACTACTATTCTAGTTAGAGCTTTAAAAAAAAGAGTTACTTTGGAAGGGGAAGTTGAAGAACACATTAAAGGCTGGCACACCAAAAGAGTAAGTGACAATGGAAGGCATTATCATCGATCAGAAACTACAGTTCACAAAAAGCTGGTGACACTGATGTTGTTACTACCAGATACAGCCCAAAGGATATTAAAACACCCTGAAAAAATATGCTACTGCCTTCATAATTATCTATTTTTAGCCTTCCTTTTCAAACCATGAATATTCAGTACAAACCAGCATAGGCTTGTGAGATCACTGACCTGAGTGCACGGAGAAACAAGCTCACATTGATTTATACCGCCTTTGCTTTGTCTTTTTTAGCTGCATTTTGAATTCTTTATTATCCTAACATCGGTATTGAGAATGAAATACGTGACATCGACTCCCATTGAGAATAAGATTCATCATTCATTCAATGCGATTAGAACTTTGGCTGATAACATGAGTGACACAGTAAGGCTTCTGAAGTCATGTGACTATACAAAACTAACTCTCAGACCTAATTCACTGCTTTTTATGACATTTTCTGAAATTTCTTTACAAAGACAGTATAACATCACTCACATTATGTGCAGGGAATTGAAAGCAGAGCAAGGAAAAGTAGCCTTGGCCAAAGCCATACAGAGGAACAGCGGCTACATTCAAAAATCGACCAAGTCTTCCAAATCCAAGTTCATTCCCTCTTCTGTTTAGTTAGGTGTTCATAGTCTCAACACCTTCTTGAGGACAGCCAATATTTAAAGAAAAACAAAGCACCAAACAAAACAACACCTTCCATTCTTTAAAACAAACAAAAACACCCCAACCAAACAAAAACACCCCAACCAAACAAAAACACCCCAACCAAAATCCCCACAAGTGTTTCAGATAATTTTCTTAAAGTTCATGACTACATTTCCAATAACCACATGGTCTAGAGAACAGCAGACAAGGTTGAAGAGCTCCCTAGAGCCTATCCCCAGCTTTGACAGAGCTCCTAATTACCTGTTTCCTGGCTTACAACTCATGGAAAGCTTTTAACATCTGCTGGTCCGCTAACACATTGAGCAACACCATGAAATCAGCACACAGCATGCACAGGGAACTCCAGGCTCCTGAGGAGCTCCAGCAGGTAAGGAATATGGCTGCACAGCATCAATCCTGCTTAACTTTATGTATCTGTAATGCAGGTTTCACCATACAGACTTTGCAGAACTATATAACTTCTGTTCAGATAAATACTAGCTCTGCTCTTCATATGTAAATTCTGATTCTAGTATTTTTTTCAATTAACTTGCAACTAGTTTTGAGAATCTGCACTTCAATAATATATAAATATGCTATTACAAGCTACACTATAAACAGAGTTATTTGGGGCTTGGGTTTTACATTTTCTCATTCACCTTTCAAACTGGACTCCTTCCATAAGCTGATTAACACTAATTTAGCTCTGTGAGTGACCACTTGTGCCAGTCAGAGCATATCATGTGACAGGGGACACCACAAAACAAAAAAGGACTAAACTAAGTTGTATTAATCAAGTCTGCATTACTTAAAACAACAAGACAAAATGCTCAAGTCCTTCCACACATTTCTTTCTACCAAATCAATTCTCTTAAAACTACCAAGTTTGCAGCAGGTCTGACCTCACGTCCAATGAAGTCTAAAAATTGACATATTTGGATGGGAACAGACATGAAGTACAGATGTGTGCAGCTGCAGCTCTCCAGCAATCTCTGCTAAGTAAAGTCTGTTCTTGTTAAAAGGAAACAAAATTTGATACAGTACTACAAGTTGATTTTTTTTTTTAAAAAGAGCCTGTTTGAATCCTTATGCACTTGCCTAAAGCTAATAATTTCATGCATAGATCAGGAAAAAATAAACTGAAATAAACTATTTATGAATTTTTGTTATTTATACATAAAATTTTCACAAATTTTTGTTATTTATACATAAAATTTTCACAGAGTCTCACTGGGGATCAAATTCAGAAAGCTACTCTTGACATGAAGAATGCAATAAAAATGCATTCCAGCTTCCTTTACTGGATCTTTACTTTTTTTTTTTTAAACAAATCCCACCCTACCTTCTCTCTATGGAAATGTGTTTATGTGTTTCAAGAACTCAGACTTCTCTCAGGTACTTGTTATTGCAGCTCAACCTTTACAACAGTCTATTCCGCACATGATATCCTAGCAGTGTAGCACGGCGGCAAAGATCCTACCGTCTCCTCCTCAGAGCATCTTTTACAATCAACTAACAAGACTTCTTTGGTGTCTGCTGATGCAAGACAGCACAAATTCTGTGCTCTCACACTACTACAGCAGCCTCACTTCTAGAATCCAAGCACTGCTCTCATGCCATAAGGACTAACAGGCATAAGGACCACGTGGAAGGGGCCCTGCACATGTGAGAACTGGGGCTCTTCACATCAGCTCTTGACCTTCAACCAGGAAAGGTCAGACCGGACTATTAAAGCACTCAGATCCCTAAATTGGCAACTCTTATTATTCCATATTTTATTTCAGCCACTTGTGCAGCATTTACAGTCATCTGAGTTTGTCAGTGACTGCAGATCTTTATTCATGAAAAAAAAAGTAATTATCTCCTCCAGAGGAAGTGAAGTCTGTGAGACTTCAGCAAACATTTTTCATTAATTTGTTGAATTAGCAGAGGAAAGCATATAATCTCAAATAGGAATGCTTTGCTGAGCAAGAGCCCTGACTTAAGCACTGGGTGGTCAACCTGCAAATCCAGAGATCTAAATTTCATTGTCCCCAAACTGGCTTAACTGAAGCAGTCATTACAAAAGCTGAGCATCTCAAATACTCAGGTTCACTTTGGATCGGTTCATGCTCCAGGAAAGTCTTTTATTTTGCCTAATACACTCACACATCCCCACCTTCAAAAAGGGGGCTTAAAACAATGTCAGAAGAAGCCTTAAGAAAACCAAGGGGAACAAAAGGTAGTTGCTAAGGGGGAGGAATAAATCTTGTCTAGAAAGACAATAGGCTGTTAAAGAAAATAATTTACAAGTTTACAAATTAAGGCACATATTTTAGTAGCAGGCTATTTAAGAAAAAATATTTGTAATATTAATCTATAAATCATTACAGGAAGACAAACAAACAAAACCCCACAAATTTTCCAACAGCTTAACTTCATGACATCCATTGCAAAGTCTTGCAATTTTTAGGCTGTATATATTTATTTTGTTCAAGTCTGACCTGCTGTTCACTCCACCTGACACAGCCAAAAGAGCACATAAAAAGCACAAGCACTACAAATATACTAACAGCCTTCAAAAATGTACCCTGGAAAATACCTAGGAATCTCTCCTCTTAACAGTACACCTTAGATAAACACTTCATCTCTCTTCACTTGGTATTGCTGTTCTTACTATGAAGTCTTGATAAACCAGCCTCAGTACTGAATCTGCAGAAAGCGCTCCTGATTAAATTAATTTTCACTGGTACTTCCTTTTAATTTTTTACCTGCTGCATTAACTAACAAAATACAGCACAGACCTCTGCAGAATCTGATTAGTGTAACACAACAGTGAGGATTAAAAAAGTGTTCTGGAACAGAAATCACACACAAAGTACTGCATGTTATGGTTCAGTCAGTGCCTGCAGGACCATCAGAAATTAAGTCTTAAGAAAAGGCTTGATCAAGAAAAGATTACTGGGAAAGACTGGAGGAATATTTACATTAGCTTCTGTACATTCAGGAACTTGTTGGTGCATAAGGACTGTCTCTAGCAGACTCCCATGTCTAGAATTCCATCAGTGAATAATTACTCAGTTTTTACCTATTTCCAAATTGCGTTTAGTTTGAAAAATATCTACCCAAGTTTCCACTCCATATCAGGACAGAGGTCAATCTGCATTTTAAGGCAGCTTTAGAGGCACATCTCATATCACTGTAAGGCAATTTCCTCTATATAGTTTGAAAGAAAATTCTGTTCTTTTTCCACTTTTCTTTACAAGCAAGTATAACCTGGTGTCAATCAGCGGTCCATCATTCAAATAGCAGTATATTCACATAGCAGGTTAGAATACTTCACACTGCATGAGTTAATTGAATCAAAGTTTCTAGATGGAATTTCTCCAAGGCAAGAGATAAACAATAACTGGATTAATATTCCCCAGGGAGCACTGTAATGATAATCTCTGAAGTTTTTCTACAGCTTTCAGTTAATTTATTCTAGAACCAACAGTGTAAATGCAAGCCTCTAACTGAATAAAAATCAAATTTCCACTAAAGTAGTTTTAAGATCTAAGGATCTTGACAGTTCCCCTTTAAATCACATTTATTTCAATTCCAAAAAACTGAATTACTTTGATATATCTTTTACACTGGCACTTTTATGCCTTCTCAGGACATCAGTGGTTCTCAGACTTTTGAACAGGTACTTAAAGAAATTATGCACTAATGGTCAAGAAAACCACACCCTTCCAAAGACCATCAGTACCTCTGCTCTGACACAGAACACACAAAGACAACTTTATTAAGCCCTGATCTATCAGCAAGTAGACAACAACCACATTTCACTCACAGAGTGTATAAGAGAAAAGTAATACCTATTTCAAAAGGGAGACCATCTCAGGTTACTTTCGCATAACTTGAAATAACAATTCCATAACTGTTCAACTTCATATTTCTTAAGAAACACACATTTCATCCCTCTTAGGACTGGCACTCAGAAAAAAAACAGTCCTGTAAATACTCTTTACAAAATTTCTGGAACTATTTACAAATCGAGAAGCCACAAGTCTATCTGATCAAGATTGTGCACGCATAAGTAAATAAACCCTTCCATGTTTACATACATTAGTATATAACCACTACATACATGGAAATGTGTATATCATTTCAGTTCCCTGTACTCAGAAGCACATCTGTACATTTCTCAGCAAAAACAAAACAGGAGTATGTCCCTTAAAAACAAAAAGGAACGACAAAACAGTAACTTACAACAAACAAACAAAACAAAAACCCAAACAAACAACAAAAATAAACCCTCCACACTTGTGCCACAGAAATAGCCTATGTTTGAACACACATCCCAGGAAAACTTTCTGTTTCTGGCAATTTCTGGTTCTGAAAGTGCTGAATCCTCAAACACTGATATTAAGTAAAGAGGGGGGGGAAACAAATTACTTCAAATATATTCTGGTTTTTCCTGTAGAGCAAATTTTTTTCTCTAGAAGACTGAAGTGCTCTTTAAAGCTGGTTTGAAAACTGAAACCAATGTAAAACACATGCAAATTTAGTGAATTTACACTTTCATAGTTTCAAAGCTAATTATCCACTCAGCTTCAAAATCTAGACTTAAGTGCTGGCATGCAAAGCACACCAAGAATGAAGTGTGTATGCAGAATCACTTTTTGTTGTGGTGGAGTATTAACAGTGCAGAGCAGCCAGCTAGACCACAGGGAAATGAGTATTTATCCACACACACTTAGGAAAAACAGCTGTTAGAAAACATGAAGAAAAAAACTTCTTTTTGTCCCAAGGATGCAAGTAAGAAAGCACGTCCCAAAATAATCCCTCTCAAAGCATTACACATAGGTGGATGAAGCAAGTCAAAAGCTTCAACTTTGTAATCAAGGAAAGCTCTGTATTAAAATTGCAAAGCCTAAGAATTGATAAGAACTAGAGAAGCAACTTTTATTTTTCCCCTGGAAGCACCACATTCTGCACAGCCTCTATGTATGTTTTTTGCTATTTCCATGAAGACAAAAATCAAGCCATCTGGCTTGTGCCAGACATACTTGCCCATGTTGTATCTGTTTTTCAAACAGCAGACACTCATCAAGTATCTAATACATGTGATTAGCTGGTAGGAAAACAAGAATTCAATTTGACTTAAAAATATCTTTGCATTTGTTCTCATTCCACACTGGGAGAAAACTGGATACTTCTGCATGTTTCTCTGACTAAGAAATACTGAATAACCACTGTTTCAGCATGTTGAACATATGCTCACATATTAGCTATGGGCCAACACTTTGGTCTCAAAATAAGACCAGGCTTCTTGAAATACTTCAGCACACGCCTCTTGTGAAGGCACTTACATAAACAATAATGTACAGGCTTTATTCTCAATCAATACAGCAAAAATATGCAGTAATGCAGCACTCACTATTCTGAAATAAAAATTTCAGAAGCATATTTCAGACACCATGTAGCTCTTTCCTATTTAATCAGAACTATTTTCCTTTCCCCCCCCTTGCTGCAAGGTCCAAATGGCTGCTACAGCTCATTTACAGGATGCAGGAAAGGGCAAAGTGTCACAACTGTCTCCTTTAATGTTTAAGAGAAGCAGCAGCTTGATCTATCCATTACTTTCTTCCACAGATATTCTCAGAGACCTCTAAATGAGTAAATCCACTAATATTTTAATAGGCTTCCATAGCTCAACCTCAGACACAGCCTGGAGCCAGAGGCACAGTACATTTGACTTGTATATACAGGTGACCCCCAAGGTCCCAGTCTCCTCCTCAGAGGTAGTTCCTCCACACAGTGGATGCTCTGCAGTGGTTCCCACACCAACTGCCAGTATCAGCAGGAAGATTATGAAATTCTTTAAGTCCCCAGCATAATGCTCTGTTTGTTGTAGATACAAGGTGTGTATCTACAGCAGTTCAATATTTATTGCTGCCCTCTAACTACGCTTTCAAATATTCATGCAAGAAATTACTACTGTGCCAGAGCTCATGTGAATATGTTCCTACTAAAATAGTACTAAAATAAAGTTATTTGAAGCAAGCCATAAGGAAAATACACTTTTTAGCGTGCCCAAATACTGTCATTAAAAAAAATACCAACAAACTAATCAAAAGAAAGACGATCAACTAATGTGGACATCCATACAATGTAAATTCTTGCCCTCAGTCTCACCCGGTATGATGTTTGTGATTCATAGATGTAAATGCCTTGGAACACACTTGTAAAAAGCCATGGTTAATAATTTAATGTTTCAACGCAGCCTGCAGCTCCCACCTACAAATTCCTCCGAGGCTTTACCGACAAATTCAATTTTTCCCACAATTCGCATGACCAGTGGATTTTGAATTTCACATTAAAAGACAAATAGGAAAATTAATCATCTGCCAACTATTTTTCCTGGGGGGAGTTTGTATCAAATTTAGTGCCTGTGAAGTGTGTCAAATTGACTGTAAAGAACCAACTGTGACAGTAGATGGGATGTGTCCAAAGGTGTTGCAGGAGCTGACTGGTGTCACCAGGAGACTGTTCTCTATCAGCTTCACGAGGCTGTGGCAACTGAAGGAAGTCAAAGACTAGAAGAGTCAAGTCCTACACTTGTCTGTAAAAAGGCAAGAGTAAAGATGCAGAAACTTAAGATCATTCAGTCTCACCCCACTCCTGTCTTGCCAAAGTATGACAAGAAATGTTAAGGAAGTAACTTCTGCCTGCACTTGGGGAACAAGTATTATACAGATACAGTGAAACAAAGTGACTGTGGCTCAGTGTAACTCTACAGCTTTGCTGATTTTAAAACACACATCACCTGGTATGCTTTAGAAGCGCTAGAAACACTAATTTCTCTTCGACAATCTGGAATAAAGCAGTAGTTTCAAAGTGTAAAACTTACTTGAAGACTCACATACAAACACCATCTGCTCTTTTGCAAAAGGTATAATATTTGAAATAACATTCTTTTCTCTTCCTCTTAGTACATGCCATCATGAACAGAAACTTTATTTATATAAAGAGCCCACAAAATGAAGTTCCATAAAAACAGGAACATATGGTCAAATAATTCTGAATAGCACTTAGCATATTCATCTGTAAAATAAGAACTATAATGGGTAGATAAATACACCCAAGTCTACTTGGAAATTGCCAGTGTACACACAGTTTTCTGCAAATAATTAGTTTCTTTAAGAATTTCTCACCCATCACTCTACACAGATACTTCTCATTAGTATTACCAAAGGTAATCTTTTCAAACCACAAACTTGGCCTCTACCACCTTATATCCCACATAGTAACAGTCTTCCAGTGCATAAAATAAAATCAAAGCAAAGTTATTACAACCATTACAAAGACAAAGCTTGAAACAAATTTAGATAATCCCTAACATGAATGTAAATATAAAGTGGAAAAGGTATAGAACTACCTAAAATATTAAATAGAATGCCTAAACTTAAAAAAATAATAACTTTTAAAAAATAAAAACAGTCCTGAAGGAAAATATCTACAGAGCTATTAATTACTTTCTGTAATTAGCAAGGGGGAAAAACAATGCATGGTCAAACATCTCTACCTTGCACAGGCACTCATGCAGGTTCTTCTGCAATTACAGCATTTGGAATTATCCACCTGTTTCAAGCCATTAAATACTAGTAAGAAGCTGTGCAATCAAAGTAAGTGGCTTAGAGTTTGCTGACTGAGCCCTAAAGCCCCCACTTTTTCAGACATCTCCAACTCTTACCTTGGCAAATACTCAACAAATATCTTGCTTTCTCTTCAGCATATACCATGAAACTTTCTGAATACTTGCACATTATCCCTTGGGACAAGAAGCACAATCACCTTCAGACTCTCAAAAATCCTTCCAGCTGCAGACTTCCTGCTCTAATTTGCTGCAGTATTATAACCAGCTGGTCCTCATCATATACATGATTTGGTTCACCAAATCCCCCTCCTTAATCAAACCTCTGGTCATTGCTTCAGTACCTTCAGGGATTTAAGCAAAAAGACTGGGTTCACTGAGTGATGTGTGCTTGCTTGGGTTCTTTTCATTTATTTTGATGATGCCTTATCACATTGAAGGCTGTTTCCTGACATGTTCTCCAAAAAGCTGAAGAGTTTATACAAGACAGGCATAACTTATTTGGCTTGCACTACAGCTTGATTTCTGCTCATCCTGTCAAACTGTGTCAAAAGGAGGTCTTGGTATTCTGATGTAGAATTCTTTTATTCCTCCTTATGCTGCTGTTGTGATTTAACCCCCACAAGAAGGTTAAAGCTGGCAACTCAGCCCCACGCAGCCGCTCACTCACTCCCACCCCGCGAGAAGGGAGAGAGAATCAGAGGAGTAAAAATGAGAAACCTCACAGGATGAGATAAATCCAGTTTAACAGGTAAACCAAAAGCTGTGCACAAAAGCAAAACCAAACAAGGAATTCATTCCCCACTTCCCAGGGGCAGGAAAGCATGCAGCCACCCCCAGGAAAGAGGGGCTTCACCTCACCATAGGTGACTTGGGAAAACAAGTGCCATGGCTCCAAATGTCTCTCTTTTCTTTCTTCTCTCCTAGTTTTATGCTGAGCACGATTTCCATATGGTCTGGAATATATCTTTGGTCAGTTGGGGTCAGCTGTTCCAGTCGAGTCCCCTCCCAGTTCCCTGTGCCCCCCCAGCACCCTCCGTGGTGGCATGCAGTGACAAGAGGAGCAGAAAAGGCCTTGGCTCTGCATAAGCACTGCTCAGCAATAACCAAAACTTGCCTTTATTATCAACATTGTTTCCAGGACAAATCCAAAACACAGCCCCATGCCAGCTACAAGGAAAAAAAATAACTATCCCTGGCAAAACCAGAACAGCTGCCTACAATTCCACTAAGCCTAAGACCTGAAAGCATTGACTGCTAAAGTCATGTACAACTGAGCACATGGAAAACCTCAGAACATTCCCTGCTGGCTCTTCACTGCAGGAGATAATGCATTATAACACAGATTTCCCCAAAATCTCTGCAGGATCTACAAATCCCTCCTTGCAAACCCTCCAATAATTCCCACACACAGAGCAGGTTCTTCTGTAACCACCCTGTCATACTCCACAGTTTCCAGTTTCCTGTAACAACCCAAATGTTCTCTTCTATGAAAGTTACTCAATGACAGCAGGATTTGTTTTGTTTGTATTTTTGATTTCACCTTTCTTTCAGATTCTGAACTTCAACCACCTTAATTTCCACAGTACTTTCATGAAAACTTGAAGGAATCTCAGGAACTGGCTTGCTAATTTAGTATTTAAAATGGCCAAGATGTACTAATGCAGAAATGGAGTATGGGGACATCTTCACATTGCTGAAGAATTGCTCACCAACACAACTTCGCAATCTTCAATCCTCGGTACAGTTAAAGCAAGTTCTTGTTTTAGAGTTCTTTGTTTTAGAGGTTGGACTAGATGATCTGCAGAGATCCCTTCCAACTCTTACTATTCTGTGCTTCTGTGACTCATCGTTTCCAGGCATTTTAGACATTTAAAAGTCTTGAGTTAACTATCACTTCTGTTCTAATTTCAACAGTCTCCTGGGCTGAAGAATCATATTTTATTGTCTTTTTATGTAATGCATGTATTTTGATACAGAAACAACACTTTGATCATCTACTCTGACTTCTACAGAACATGGACACATGCCCTCAGTTAAGTTTTATTTAGGTACATTTTAAAGGGAAAATACCATCTTTGAATTAAAATTTTCCTTTGATGAATAACCTACCACAATGTGCAATAAATTACCTTCACTGCTGAAAGTTCATTTCTTATTTCTACTGCAAACATGTCTGGCTCATATTTTAACCAAAGGATCTCAATACCCCATAATTTTTTGCTTCATCATAGAATTCCTGTTCACAATGCACACAAACGTTGCAAACACATCCCTCCCTGCCTTCTCTTTGATAATATTTAACATACTGAGCTCTTGGAATTTCTCCCTCAGGAGCTATTTTCAATCCTTAATCATTCTTACAGTTCTTCTCTGAAGTCTCTTTGACTTTAACATTCTCCTTGAAGTATGAACACCTAAACTTAACAAATTGCTCCAAGAATCCTCTGTCAATGCCAAACACAAAGACACTGTACATTTTCTGCTCAGTCATATATAGATTGGATCATATTGAAGCTTTTCCTCAAGATCATCCATAGAAAAATCTGTATATACATGGAAAAATGTTGACTGAGAAGTTAAACTAATGAAGAGAGAACAAAGGAACAGACCCAACAATCCTACCAGTTCAACTTCCCAGTTGACTCTTAGATATATCCCGCTCCCACACATGGGTGCTTGGGTGATGCGTCCCTCTGATTTTCAAGCAGAAAGCCCAGAAAGACTGTATGATTGCTAAATCCTTTGGCTCTGCATAAAGGTGGAATGCTGTACTTACTAGTACAGAGAGTTTACAGTTAACCAGTCTGAATTAAAAGTCAAGGCTTACTAAGGTCAACAACCAATGTCAATAATATCATGATATTGATTTTTGACACCAGTAATAAATAATAGCATATTCTCACTTTTATTTGGCTCCTGTACTTATTCTGTGCTTCTCAGATATTCACAAGCTCATTTGTACAAGAAACCAGATGAAGCAATGTTCATGAACCTTTGATTACTTCTTGACTACATTTCAGATACAGTTTTTCCCCTGCTAGATTCCTACTAACCAAAAGATCCCATGGCCAACAGACAGCTGATAGAAAACAACTGCTCTTCTGCACTCTTCCTGGCCTGTAAGAGCTGTACTTGATTCCCCCTTTTTCAGAACCATATAGCTATTGGAGGATGAACAATGACCTTTTCTCTTCCCTGCAAGCAGCATTTACCAGGCATACACAACTGACAGAAACAGCAGGTACATATTTGAGGAGAAACAAAGTGCTTTAATGCACAAGCTGCTAAGGCTTTGAGAAGAGAGTGCCTTTTTTTTCCAACTGATCTTAGAATCACAGAATGTTCTAGGCTGGAAAACTAGGAAAATCGAGTTCAACCATAAGACCAGCAATGCCAAGCACACCACTAAACCATGTCCTCAAGTGTCACACCTACACCTCTTTTAAATCGCTCCAGGGATGGTGACTCCACCACTTCCCCATACAGCCTGTTCCAGTGTTCAACAGACCTGTCTGTGAAGAATTTTTTCCCCATATCCATCCTATATTTCCCCTGGCACAACTTGAGGCAGTTTCCTCTTGTCCTGTCACTTTTTACTTGGGAGAAGAGACAGACCCCACCTGGCTACAACCACCTTTCTCAGGCAGAACACCAAGTTACTTCGTGGAGGCCATTTCCTCATCAGTATCAGTTCTGTATCTCACAGCTGGAGAGAATGCCTATATTTCAGAATTGGATTAACTATAGCTATCTTCAGGGAAGTGTTAGAACCTTTATTGTACAAATCAGCACACCAAAGTGTGACCTGCATAGAAGAGCAACTCACGGGATCACATTCCTAATTTTTAGCACAAATTTAGAGCCATCTATCAATGACTTCCTCACATTACACTGCACACTTCTAATAAGCTAATTTATAAATACTCATATATTTATAATGCATGTGCTTAAACACAAAGCCAAATGTCACAGTGGGCAGGAAAAGAAAAGAAAAGAAAAGAAAAGGGGGGGGGGGAAGCCACAACCACCCCCCAGAACTAAGCAATTTGATACTGCAGGAATGCTGACCTGGCCAACAAAAGTACATTTAGAGTAGGAGCTCCAGAGCGACTAAAAAAGTCTGAGGATTTAGAAGATGTCTATTTGACAAATTACCATAATGAAGATCTACAGCACACGTTCCCTGGAGGGTTACATGTGAATCACTAAGAACTACACTTCAGAAATAAATCTGTTTATTAAGGGGGAGAAAAAGCACTTTAAAAGTCTATTTTTGTCTGGTTTATATTCATACCCTGAGGTTATTTAAGAAGAGGAAAAAATAATGGAGGTACGTACCACAGTAGTGACAAGCTAAGATTTCAACTATGAAGATTAACAGAGCTGAAAGTCATATGATTCAGCGTGACTATTGGGAGCTGCTAGCAAAAAAATCTGAAGCTTGTGACACACATGTGCACCACAAGCATCATTTTATTGATCTAGACAATTCTGACTTTTCCCCACTTAATCCTTTTTTCTGTTTTAGATAAACAACCTGGACCCAGTTCTTCAAAGCAAACAAAACAGCTTCCCATCATCACAAACAGAAGCACTGCTTCATTATCAAGCAGTGTGACCTGTTAATAATGTCTCAAATAACATTTTCAGCAATGGAAGACTATTTTAATTCTAAGGATGTGAAAAAAAAAAAACAACAAAACTTCTAAGTTTAGATAGACACTAAAACCAAGAAAGATCTGATGAAACTTGGAGAAAAGTGCTTTTCTGTGGGATTATTTTCTTATTTTTCTTTAAAGAAAGTGTTGTGTGTATAGCACTAGAATTTTTAATTAAAAAATTCCAGCAGGGGAAAAAAAAAAAAAAACACCTGCCAAAGGTCCGCTACGAAAGATCATTCTTTGGCTTGTTTCAATGATTTAACTTTATGGTAGATTATCATACAGTTAAGACATCTACTAGGAATGTGATACATGACCAAAATTCAGAAGACATTCTTCAGTATTTTGATGATAGTGGGGATAAATGCTGCATTATGGATGTACTGAGACTCATACAAGAGCTCTTTAGATTAAAATTCTAAAAATACATACAGCATTGCTTGATATACAGGACTCTGGCATCGTTAGTTTCAGTCATCTAATGCTTTCCATATGCTAACCACTGAACAAACACATTTGCCTGTAAACGCAAGAAATATATACCAAGTCATAAATAAACCAACATGAAACAGGCTGTTCATATTAGAGTTAAAACCCAAACTCTTTATTTCTTCCCTGAATATTTCTGTGCTGATGACTCAGCAACAGCGCTGCGAATTCCAGCTGAAGTCAGCAAGATGTCCCAGCGCTGTTTGCGAGTGTCAAACTCCACGGTGGGCACAGAGCGCGGTTTAGTTACAGTTCTGGGGATGTCTCAGGCTTTCCAGACGGATACCTGCGCAAGTCTGGGCGCTCGGCGGGGATGGAGAACCCGACACACAGCGGGTCACAAGGCTACAATGTTGCCCTGCGCTGAACCCTGCCCAAAAACCCCGCTGTGCTTTGGGCAACCTGAGCATCCCCCGAACGCCGGAGGGCAGAGCGTGCTGTCCCTCAGCTCCCGGAGAGCGGCGTGTGGCACCTTGGAAACTATGTTTCGAGCGCTCTCGTTTAATATTTAAAAGCTCTTAAGAAGCTAGCACATCACTGAGCTTGCTAAGTCCAGCGCTCGAGTCCAATTCCTCAGCGTACATACGAAACAACGCAACACCCGGTAACTCGGCGCGGTGACGGGAAGCGATGGGAGGGGACGGGGCACATTTACCTGTTCCATCCCAAACAGCCCCATCCCGACCCCCCCACCCCTCGCCGCCACNCCGCGTGAGGATCCTCTCTCGTTCCGACCCCCCTTCCCACACCCCCGCTGTTCCAAGCCCCGTCCGACCTGGCCTTGGACACTCCCAGGGATGGGGCGGCCACAGCTTCTCTGGGCACCCTGTGCCAGGGCCTGCCCACCCTCACAGGGAAGAGTTTCTCCCACATATCTAATCAACCTGCACTTTCTCCGGCTTGAAGCCGTTCCCCCTCGGCCTGCCAGGACAATCCACTTGTCTAAGTCCATCTCCAGNCCGATGTCTGACTTACTTTTAGGGGGGAGAGGGGGGAAAACCCAACCCAAACCACCCAAACACACGCACGGAGCCGGCGAAGTTCTCGGGGCGCTGACAGCCGCGCTGCTCCGCGCCCGGGCACGGGACGGGGCCGGCGCTGCGGGGATGGGGATGGGATGGGGCTCCGGGGNTGGGCACCCTGTGCCAGGGCCTGCCCACCCTCACAGGGAAGAGTTTCTCCCACATATCTAATCAACCTGCACTTTCTCCGGCTTGAAGCCGTTCCCCCTCGGCCTGCCAGGACAATCCACTTGTCTAAGTCCATCTCCAGCTCTCCTGCAGCCCATTTAGGCTCTGGAAGGGGCTCTGAGGTCTCTCCAGAGCCTCCTCTTCCCCAGGAAGAGAAATCCCAGCTCTCTCAGCCTTTAGTACCATTGCACAGATACAGCCCTGTTTTACAACTCTTTTGGAGGATACTCTGTGATACGCAGAGCTTTGTGCATTTACAAGTTACACGATGACATACCCTGTGCCCCCAGACCCATGGCTGGGAGGGGACATGGGAAGGTGCACCCAGAGCAGGGCAGGACCCACAGGTTACCCCAGCTCAGCTCCGTGGGGATGAACACCCCACCACTGCGGGCACACCTGGCACTAATACCATCAAACCACAGGTTTTACAGGTGTCTGAACTGCTGCAATTACACTGCTTCAACAAAGCCTCCATGTCCACAGGTAAGCTTGCATCTTGACCACACTCCCATTGCAATCCTGTCCCTCTTACAGAAAGGAATTTCTTCAATACAGATGAATGACTTAGTTCTGCCTGGAAGCATTTTGCTGTTCATTCTGTCCAAAATCTACAGTTTGTCCTGTAATCCCGATGCTACCACACAAGCAACAGGGCTCATCTGTCTTCAACAAAGACAGCTCAATTTCACTGTCTGAAGCTGGGGTTAGAGTTGTTTACCCTAAAAGAATTAACAATAGAAATGTTCACTTTAAGAAAAGGAAATATATCAAGCAGCATTTCCCAGAAAGACATTTATGAAAGAAATTTAAAAAAATAAAGCAATTAAAGTGTTTTCCTTACTGAATAAGAACTACAAAAAAAAAAATACACCTTAACCCAATAGCTACTGAAGAGAAGGCAAAAAATGAAGTGTTTTAGAAGTCTTCCATGCATATGGTGCACATACTAGCAGACAGAAAAGCAAATTTCAGGCATTTATAACAGAACTGGCTTCTTCTAATAAAGTATTAATGGGAAAGTCTGGCTGGACTGCTGTAGCTCTGAAAGCAATTTCAGAAAGAACAGAGCAATGCAGTCACTAAAGAGCAGGTGAGCTAACCTACAATCCTCATTAACAAAGCACATTTCCCACCACTAAGCTGAATTAAAACAACTGCAACTGGAGGCGTACTTTTCTTGCCCAAAGAAATCTATCCGGCATGTAGGTGTAGAAATGCATTTACTCAAAGCATGATTCATCAGGTTTTTGTCACAATTGTCTTTTCTCCTGCAATAACGTTCTTGCATTCTTTTTTTTTTTAGACCACCTCTAGGTGAGAGCCATGGCTCTATACTGATTTTGTTAGTCACTCCAAAGTACAGACTTCAGGATTTTGTGCTGCATAGGTTAAGCCACTTGTGCCCATTCTGTGTGAAAAGGTGAGGCTGAAGTTCAAAACAGATTTACCACCATCACAGTTCTGTGTTTCAGCTGTGAACCACTTCTAGATAGTCCAGAGCTTGGCACAAATGTGAGCTAACATACAGCAGAGAAAGCATCTCCAAAAGGGAAGTGCACCAGCCGTGACTCCTCATGCTTTCTTTCACACGAGGCTCCAAAGTCATTAGGCAACCAGAAAACTGTTAGCAGTCTCATGCCTTTGCTACATCTTAATTGAACCTTCCTGGACAAGCCTCTTAATTACTGAGCAAAAAGTCACTCAAATATAAAAGTCCATTACCCTTCTGCGAAAACCAGGCTAGCTTTGCTCACCAAAGCCTTGTCTTCCTGCTGCAGTTGTAAGAGTTCCTCCCCTCCCCTGTTTTTGCCAGGATTGGCCTCATTACAGCCAGGAGGAGAAGCATTCCTCTGCAGAGGTGTAGCCAAAAGGAAAAGTTTGAGACAACTGGTGAGGAAATAATTTGTTTTTTCATAAGGAGCAGGACCATACATGCCAGAACAGCATCACAAAAAAGCAAGTGATGACCCAACATTCAGGGAAACTGAAATAGATTTGCACTAAGAACAAAAAAGCCTCCAAGCAATTACATTTTGCAAAAACTTAATGTGACATGACTAGAAAAGAACATGCAAGATAATACAAACTTAAAACTTTCCATAAAACTTTTGTGAAAGGAAATAGTGCATAAAAACTGTACATCTATAAAGCACTTCAGTATATGTGTGCATCCTGCCTTATCAAAAAGTATCTCAAGTACTTTGAAACTGTTATGGAAACATGGAAAAGTTGAATATTATGCATAAAGATACTTTCCTGACATTGGTTTAGACTTGAGATACTGGATAAGGCAGAAGGAGACTTTCTGCTTTACAGGAAGTATCATAGAATAACCTGAAAAAGATCAAGTCCAGCTTCTGCCTAGGTTGAAAGACATCCATTTCATGTTTTCATCTACTGACTTTAAATTTCTGTTCACAAGTCTAAGTTTACTTTTCTTCTGTAGGTTAAAGTTGGGTTTGTTTGTGTGTTTCTTTTTTGTATTTTTACCAGCCTGCAAAGTGATTGAGCTTTATCTGATCCATGCAGCAGAAGTGCCATCTTGTGGCTCCCTTAGTCCTTGCTCGGTACGACGCCGCTTTTTTGGGTCATACTAAGAGTTCATAATATAAAAATCTAATTTTAAGAGAGTTCAGTCTATGATCCATATAAAAGAAGATCCTACCTGGTTCACATGCAGATGGACTGACACTATAAAAGTCGATGTTCTCCAGTCCTCACAGGAGGACACGGATCACTGTATTTGGCAGGGCTATTTATTCCACTGCAGGAGGAGAGCATTAAAACTGTCACTTTGAAGGTCTGAAAGGGACCTACTGTCCTGCCCCTTATCGTCCATTCCAGCAATATTTAATCAAGGAAGGTACTGAGACCAAGAGGATTGGTAGGCATGCCTGGAATGTCAAGTCCTGCTTCTTTACATAGGCTAAAGACGCCGCACATTTAAATAACACAAGCCCCACTTGAGGAAACAAGAAATTAAATACCATTAAAACCATCTGCCAAATGTAATTTGAAAGTCTAAAATTCCTTTTTACGAGCAGTTTCTGCTTTTTATACTCAAGAATTAATTGGATATATGTATTTTACAGAACAAATCCATGATTCAGCAAGAAAATTAATGAAATGAAGAGACAGTTGCAACTGCTGCCAAGAATGGTCATTTCAGACCTAGCAACCTTGGAAAATGACCTTTTAGATAATGAATTTGGAAAAATAACACTACAGAGCAACAAAAATGAGTGCTATCTACCTATAAAGTCTGCTGATAGCAATATCTTCTAAAGAATAAAGACATTAAATGGATCATGGAAACTCACCAGACCTAATGTTCCTATATCAGGCATCCTAAGCATTGAACATACCTGCCTCAATGCACCTCCTATGGGAACTCCAGGGCAGCTCAGTGTTTCTGCCCCCATACAATGAGGTACTCTGATCCACTGAGGACAGGAATGTGGAGTTATATAGCATTAAGGAAGTGAGATGACAAAATTAGGTCTAGAAGCCTGGCATGGCTTTCTCAAGTACTTAGGAAAGGCTAAATAAACAGGAATGATTATGACATATTTAGACAACCATTATTTATTCATTATAACATAAGCAGTGAAATACCTCCTAAAAAAGGCTTTTAAGCACACGTGCTTTACACAATGGGAAGAACATCTAACCCATGTTGAAGTACTGTTTAAGTAATTTACAGTAATGCAAAATAAGTTACATGGTTCTGCAGTTTGTCTGGAGTTCCTCTGCTCCATGATCCAGGCCTTACAAAGCAAAATAATTAGCAAAGGCAGGAAATTCTGATTTTTGTCCATGCTTGAACTAAAGCATGATTTTTCTGTAAAGGTAATGGCTCTGCACTAAGTAGAAGCAACATATTTTCTTTTCACTTTGAAATCTATCATGTTGAAATGAAATGGAAATACCATTCCTTATCAATGCATTCCTGCAATGGGCTTTCTCAGCCTTTTCTCTCTCAATTAGGAAACCTGCATCCTAAGTTACAAAACACAGTTCTCCAGTCTGTGCAGAATTCTGCTGGAAGAGGCTCTAAGGTCTCCCCAGCACCTTCTCTTCTCTAGGCTGAACAACCCCAACTTAGCCTGTGTGCATAGCAGAGGTCCAGGATTCTGATTATCTTTGTGACCCTCCTCAGGACTCAAACCAACAAGTCCATGTCCTTCTTATGTTGGAGGCCCCAGAGCTGAACATTGCACTCACAGAATCACAGACCAACTCATTCATATGAGTGAATATAATCAACATCTCCACTAAACAGGACTCCACAACACTCCAAGTTGTTTCATAAGCGAAACATTTCCTATGATAAAGGTAATAGCCACAGAAGAAAACATGCCTCCTAGTTTTTTTTTTTTCTGTTTTTTAATGAATAATCACTGGTGGATTATAGGAGGTGTTTGTGAATTGAAACATAAAATGAGATTTCAGAACCTGAGGTGTTTCCATTTAATTTCCTTTAATCTTGCTTATAGTCTATAACCTCTTTTTAAACTCTCTTTTTTTTTTTTCCTCCACCAAAGCCTGGCACTTTCAGATCCTCTTATGCTTTTTTACCATGAGATTCATGCATTGCTATTCTCCAGACAGACTTCCCTCCCCTTTCCATGTTTCTCCACCTCATGTTCAATACATGATTTGGCTTCTAATCTAGGATGGCTAACACAGCAAAACTGTAACAGAAGTCAGAGCATTTCAAGTGGTCATTTGGCAACCTGCAGGGCTCACAATTACAGCAAATACTCAGAGCACAGGTAGGGTGGCGAACACAACATTAAGGCTAAATAAAAAACAATTTATATTCTCCCCCATTGAGGTTTGAAGCTGGGATAGGTAATTTGTTCCAAATGGAGGAGGAACACTACAGACCATAGTGCTCCAGGCTTTTCTGGGTCTTGATCATTTAACTCATCATGGGGTTTCTTCACATAACCTGACCTCCAGTTGTTTTTGAACAAAAAAGGTAACTGCTGAAGCAGATTGTGCAGAAGATAGGAAGGAGACAACCCCTAATTATTTAACTGGTTGATTTCATCAGGAGCTGCATTATAGTCAGTACTCAGGAAGCTAAGTCTTAAAACATATTTTTAAACCAATACAAACACAAGAACTTTTATTCTTTATTAAATCAAAACGTTTTATTTAAGAGCAGCAGGCCTCACAAAATAAGGAGCAATCTAAAAAGAACCCCTGGTGATTTAGACACATTCCATTTGGTGTGATAAAAGACAAAGACCCACATATCTTGCAATATATAATTTACTTCAAAGGACAGCAACTTATAGCCTATGATTTTAATGATTGTCCTGCAACTGATCATTTTGTGGAGCACCAGATAAAGTGCAGTTAAGCTAAATATTATCCTCTTACGCTTCCAGAGAACAGTATTTCATTTAAGCCATTCAGATAGAGGTAGTTTTGAGGGTTAGTAGTAGATTTGAAGGCTTGTTTGTAGTTATTTGATCTCCAAAACATCCGCATAATTTGGACTAGTTCACATTTCAAAAACTTCTCAGAAACTTTAATATCATATGTAAGTGTTCAACTTAAAGCTGTTACAGCATCCGGTTCTGATTTTACATACATCAGTACTCTTGAATAAAGACAAATTTCTCACAAAGAGAATTTTCTTTCATGACTCAAAATAATTATAGTGCCATAACTCATATTAAGAGAAAAAGATAGATGGCCTTTACTCAAAGATGCTCTGATGTGCCCTCATGGAGTTAATTGGTGAACTGACACCTGTAAGAGCTCTCAGTCTCACAGGACTCATTTTCTCTTTACTCATACTGTACCAGCCTGAAAGACAGAGGCATTTAACAGACTGGTCCCCAGACATGCATTGTTTTTCCTAATATTTTCACACTGTGGTATAGCAATCCTGCCCAAAACCTCACTGCAGGCAACATCTTGAGCATAAAATATGTATCGTGCCAGGAGAGGAAGTTGTCTGTTTCCCTCTTACCTCGCAGAATTATCAGTGGATACCAGGAAACAGTGTCAGATATGCTCATCAGTCACAAGTAATTACAGATCCGTATCATCATTGTTTTTCCACACAATCACCTTATCTCTGACAAGACACAAAAAAACCCTCCGTATAGTGGGGAGGATTCATCCCAAGTTTGCTGTCAGAGAAGTAAGAAAACAGCATCTAAGGGCCCAAAGGTTTTTACTCTTGTTTACAAATAAATAGATTTTTTTTTAAAATTTTCTTTAAATCAAATGCAAACTTAACCAGCTTTTTAGAGTTTTCAGGGAAATATCTAACATTACTTTCTTAATGTAATTTGTGCTTATCTTCCATAAATATCTAAACAATTCAAACCACATTCCAGTCTTAAGTTCTAATGAATGAAGGCTTTGCCCAGTGATCCATCATGAGAGTCACTAGAGCTTATGCCCAGTGCAGTGCTTCACTATAGAGGAATCTAATTAAATTAACTCTATGAATTGAGTGACCATATGGAACCATCAGTGACAGAGAGATACTATGACTTGGAAGCAAAATTATCACGAGGCATTCTAAAAGCAGGAAAGAAGGTGCAAGTTATAAGAATGCATCTGCTTAATGTTCGGAGTATTGAAACAGGAGACAGTGTCAAGAGTGAGTCCATACAAAGAGACAATAGCAAGTTATCATAATTCTGAGGCACTCCGCTGAAAACCATCACAGAAACAGAAGCATTTAATTTCTTTCCATTTAATACCAACTGCAATGGCCACATGCTGTTCTGTGTTTGTATTTATTGTGTATTTTTGTTTGTGCCACCAGAATATAAGCTCTTTCAGGCAGGGCCCAGCTGTTTGTTTGGCACAAACTCCTCTATTACACAATACTGGGTATGCTTAAATAGGGGCTACATGTACTACGTTAATCCTCTCCCCGAAGCAGGCTAATTAAATCAAAACCTGATAAAATGGTGTTACAATTTCCACATAAATCAACAGAATCAAGGACATTTCAGTTTTAACTCTCCAGGGGACTGATGCATAAAAACCAAAATATTTTAAAAACTATAATTAGACCAAAATCATTTTCCGGGGGTAGCAACAGAATTAGACTCAAGCCCGTGTGTGCCTGTTGGGAAGCTGCAACTCAGCTCACATTGAATGCTATTGCTGCAACAGGACCTGTCAATACAGCGCTGAGCACAGGCAGAGGAACCTTCCTTATGGCTCACATTGCAAGTCTGTGCTAGACTTTGCTTTCCCTCCAGATCCAAGTGAAGATTAATGGCTCAACACTTGTTCCTACTCCAGGACATCACAGTTTTTGAGATTCACAGAGAAGCATTACCTGCAGCAGGGACAGTCCATCCCACTGCCCTGGGATTCTTTCTGTACATCTGCTCTGAGTTACATTTACAGGAGTTTGCACATTCCTGATTCTGTTGCTGCCAGGAGGCCTGTGCCTGCCATAATTCAGACTTAAGTATCTAAAAAGCCTTGAGAACACCCAAGGGCTTTACCCTCTTTGCTGTTTCCATGGTATTTTCTTCCCTGTCGTACAGCTGCAGAGCAGGTTCTGTTACACAGAAGTCCTCTATGTGAGAGCATTCATGGAACTTCCACTTAAATCTGTACCTAGTCTCATGATTAAACCTAACCTTCTATTAGCTTAAATAAAGCTGAAACCCAGTGTTTGAGTCTATTTTATTATTTCCTTTGCACTGACATAAGAGACTACACAAGGTACAAGAATGGAAGGCAGCAGTGAGCTGCCTACCTGATAGGGAGCTTCAGATGATTGGCGTGAACCAGAGGAAGTGTGTTAATACCCTGTCACACTGTAGGTCTACAGGAAAAACATTCACATGAGCTGGAACAAAACCCATACTGTAAAGTTGTTCTGTAATTTGGTAGCTGCAATTCTTCACTGTTTTCTGGACACATCCAAACAAACTCTAATAAAGAGGAGTCAAATAGTGCAAACACTAAAAAATAACTGCAAACTTAAGTGGGCACTGGAATTTCATAAAAAAATCTTATCTGCTTCTATCACTGCTTCCCATTTGTTGCATATAGTAAAAACAAAGTCAAGCCAATAAAACACACAACCCACATTAAAGTGGGTGAACTGAGGGGGTTGCTTGTCCTGGGCTTAGGTTTTCTTTATAGCACAGCTTGAACCCTATTTACTTGTCCTAATGCAGGCCACTCTAAAGAGTATGTTATTAAACCTTGTGTTTTCAAATGCACTTCTGTGATTGCAATTTAAATGAAAACACATGACTGAATCCCACTTGATCTCTTCACACTAGTTCTGGCTGCACATGGGCTTTAATTCTAATCAGGATAAACAAATCCATAGCTGAGACTGGTAAAGACAAAAACATGCCAATTTCATAGGAAAATCTTGCTTTTTTGTTAAACCCTGGGCAAAGGAAGAGGTACTGAACAGTAACTGGAGAAACTGACCTGAATAAAATGAGAAAAAGAGTTGAAGTACAGGGAAGCAGAAGGGACACAGAGAAGACCATGTGAGAGGCAGAACTGCTTCAGTATCTCTTCTCAGCAGAAGGATGGTTTAGTATTTTCCATGATTCTCATTTCAGCTGGGTTTGTCTTTGGGTATTAACTGTTTTACTTCCTGTGGCCAAAGCTTTTAAAACAAAGGGTGTTTAAATTACCCTTTAAGGAAAACATAATATGCAGGCTGCTAAGGTAGCAACTGAAATAGAATAGAAAACCTTTTCAACCTAACACAGGCCTGCAGACGCCATCCTATAATAAACATTTATTCATTGGTCTGGCTCACTTTTATACCAAGCACCAGTGCACAGAGCAAAACAACAATTTGGCTCTGAACAGTCGGGGTTTTTTTCAAGTGTGATAGTATAGCTGGATATTTCCAACAGTAAAAATGCTGTCAAAGCAGCATACAATTTAAAGTTCATAAGTGAAAGAAAGTGGAGGGCTCATCAACAAAAATGTCATTTCTAAGAATAAAGACAGATTTTCATTTTTCTTCTTAAACACTACTCATGACTCCAAGGGAAAAATTAGAGTCTTTACAGAACTAGTAGGAGAAAGCAGCAAGGACAACAAATGTCAAGTTAAAGCAGATGTATTTGCTGGTGGGTCATTTAAATTGTGCCTGAAGGATAATCCCAGCAAGATGGGTATTTCAACTTCGTTTAGCAGCATCCCTAGCTGGGATAAGAAAGTCTAATCACTTTATTAGAACAACAATGTCATTAGAGGAGAATTTGGGAAGAAGCAGCTTTAGTTTTGGTTTTTTGTGTGGGTTTTTTGTTTGTTTACTTTTTAATTTTTTTATAAGGATTTAGCAGGATAATTCAGCAACCAGCTTGAAGCGTGGATGTTTACAATTTTAGCAATTAGCCTGACTTCATGTTATGCCAAAAGGCTGATTTTGCAACAGACTAAGAAATGTACTGGTTCTGCTTGTAAAAATACATCCTATATTTGTTTTTTTACCTCTTATGTTTTAAAGGTGGCAGAGGACAGCCCATTTTCTTTTGCACTTTCAGTGCTTTAGAGCAATACACTCCTTACCTCCAGTAATCTTTATTCCTTTCCAAATAGTACCTGGAATTGAGATGACACAAAGGTTCAGGCACTTTGACCTTCCTTACTGTTCATACAGAGCTCCTGCAACATTGTGACCAGCAAAGTTTGGGATACAGATCACATTCTTCATCAAAACTTTGGTTGTGGGGCCATCACACAGTGAGGAAAAATTGCTGATAAAATGAATGCAGCGTTGTTCTTGGACATTATACTGTTAACTGGAGACTCTCCCTCTAATTTAAAGCTGCTGAGTGATCTGAGAACCCTGAACCTAGAATTGGAATGTTAAAACTCTGTCTTCATTTTAAGCTGCAAACCATGTGCCGGTTTTCTTACTTAGGAGTCCATATCATCATCTTAGAGCACTCAGTAAAGAGCAGTGCTGAGAGCCTCACCCAGCTAAGAAATGAAGTTCTTTGATTATAAATCTTAAAGATAGTAGCATATAACATTTATAAACTGGGAAAAGATAACAGTTTTCTGCCTCTTAATAGACAGTCTCATAGCATTTGTTGTTAGGGGTTCCTTGACATTTTTTGCAAAAGTCAGATCTATATTAAGAATATACCTAGAAAAGTAAATCTTTCCTGTAGCATGAGAGAAGAGAATTCAGCACCAGTGTCTGATACCTACTGTTAAGTAAACTTCCCTCTTCAGTCATCTGAGAGCCACTCTGGTGGTCACTCTTGCACCACCTGAGGTGGGACCAAAACCTCTTTGCCCACCCCAAACTCACAGCCAGACCACGTTTCCTTACCAGCTCAACCCCAGGTTTCCCATAACAGTCTCAGATGACCAGATCCTTAAAATATTTTAATTGTGATGCAATAACTAAATAACAAATAACAGCTCAAGCTGGTGCCTCTGAGGAGGAACCCCAAGCAAAGGAACCCTTAGGCTTTTATACCCTCACAGGCTAAACACAGCAAAGCCTGAGGGTGCTCAGCTCCTGCTGTGTCTCTCAGTGTCTGTTCCGCTGGCCAAGCCACAGCTCCCCAGGCCCTCTGTTATGCCAAGGGTTAGAAGTTCACAGCCTTTTGGCTCTGGGTCCTGTCCCACAGAGCTCAACCCACAGCTTGCACCCTGAGCCACCTGAACTAAATGTATTTCTCCACATCTACATTGCCCAGTTTTTATCTATAGTAAAATACTCTTCAGTAGCCAGGAATATGATGCTTAAGGTGAAGATGGCATGTGGCCAAAGCCATTCTATAGACTGCCCAACAGGAGATGTTCTGTGCTGAAAGCATCATCATTGTTCTCAATGGTCTATCACTTGAAATAGTCACACCAGTAGACCACTATTAACAGCCAGTAGCTTCTCCTTTGGACCCCCCTCCTCTTTTTGTTGATAGACTTGAAAGAGAAATGGACTTGGACAAGCGCTTTCATTTTGAAACACTTCCTACTCCAGAGTAATCTCCAGCATCAAAATGAGCAACTGCAGCGTGAATTAAACCATCTAAGATACGACTTTTGCCAAGTATCACCATCTGGATATTTAAATCCACAAACTCTCTGCTACAGGGGCAAGCGCAGCACTTAAATTTCTAGAAGTGGGAAATCACCCACTCCTCAGATGTATCTGTACTTATTGGTGCAGACAAGGTGCAAATTACACCAAGATTCCAACAGAGGTAAATCAATATCAAAGAGCCTGTTCACCTGGTCTCACTATCTACAATGAGACCGATCACTTTGAAGCACTTGAGTACATTGTATTAGCAATGATATGCACACACATCTGAAAAGGAAAGAAACAAGTCTTCATAGCCCATTGATTTTTACCTCCTCACATTTCTCTACCAGAAGCTAAAGGGTAGTCAAGAGGCAAACAGGTACAGTAACTGTTTTATAACTGCAGTATAACACAGCATGGGCATGTGTGAAGGGAGAAAGAGTTCAAGCCACAAACAGTTGCTCTATTTCCATCAACATTTTCCCTTATATTTACAACTTACCTTACACACTTTGACTTCACCCTCCAAACACAATCACTCACTGCTGATACCAGACTGTATTGTACCTCTACTGCAGTTGTGGTAAGTGTGACAAAATGTGCCATAGCCAGATAGGGGAAAAAAGGTGGTTTGTTTGCCCTGTTCCTAACCTTAATTGCTAATAAGTTATCTGACTGACCTCTCAGCAGTCTAAAGACAGCAGTATTTTGGAAATTCTCTCAAGTGTAGTTTATGTAAACAGGTGTGATATTTAAGGAGTCAGGAAGTCACCATGTTGCACTGTATCTACCGCACTCTTGACACATATATAATGTAAAGAGCACCATCTTCACTGGAAAGTCAAGAGGAGAAATCCCCCAGGCTCCTGGGCTATAATTTGCTTTGCCTTCTACTCTACCCATATAGGTCAAAAGGCAGTTTATGCAGTTGCACCAGGTTTTGACAAAAAAGATTCTATTATGATCCAAAACTGCTGTCTGCCATAGTGGCTCAGAGCTTTACCCAGCCAGTCTCCACAGCTGGAGACTACACAACCTCCTTGGGCAAAAACAAAATGCTCAACTAGCCTAATGATGAGAAGGTTTTCCCTTTAAATCCAACACAAACCTCCGTAACTCCAGTTTATGTCCTTAGCCTCTCAGCTCTCTGCCATACATTTCTGTGAAGAGCCTGGCTCTGGGTAACCTGCTCAAAGGCACAGCAAGGTTGCTGACAGGTCCCCCATAGAGCTACAGTTTTCTCATACTCAGTCAACATAGCATACCCTGGGAACTATGGTTTATTTTATGAGATGAAGCTCTATATGTTCATATTATGATTTCCAAGAGAAACTGCAGCAGTTTTATCTAGAAACCAAACAACACACATTTTTGCCAGCAGCAAAATGGAAAAAAAAATCTGGTTAAAAAAACCAGCCTTGCTTGGCAAAATATATATTTTTTATTTTTTTTTTAAAGCTAAAAAACACAGTAATGTGTGCTAGAACACCCACCTCCTGGTTATCCCAGTATCTGAGCCATAAGAATGCTCTGTAAGAACAGCCACATTCACAAATAGAACAGTAAATCCCTAGCAGCATTTATCCAAATACAGAAAAGCATATTCCATACAGAAGTTTAGCAACAAAAACAGAGAAGGTCTGATTTAGTAAATCCAGTTTGCCTCACTTGTTATTTAGCAAACACCTTCTACTAAAATCCTACAGTTTGTTGACAGCAATCTGAAATGTGTTGAAGTAGGATACACATACAGAATGTCTTATTTACTAAAGCAGAATTATTTTTGGAAAGCTGAATGTAGAACAAGCTACATCTTGCTCTAATTTACAGCTGAGCATCCTGTTTACATGCTGATGTCCGTGTTTACTTTTTTGGTTACAGGAAGAAATACTGAAAGACTTGAAATAATTTTGCCTCCCACTGCCTATAAAGTTATTCCACTCCTGTAGGAAACAATGGCTGGGGGTCGAATTAACTCATGCAGAGAAATGCAGAATGCAGAGCTGTTTCACCACTCTAAGACAATGCCATTTAACAGCTTTGCTACAAGGATTTGCTTTGCCAGGCTTCTTTGCCCGATCTGTCTCTCTGAAATATGTACAACTTCCTTCTGGCGCTTTTGCTTAGAATATTCTTCAAATTCCTTTTCCTTCTCTCCAAACCTTATTCTTTATATTTTTAAGCCTCCTCTTTTACAGTGCTAACATTTTCACATGATTTGCCCTCTATCTTCAAGCTGCAGTCTTAGCAAACAAGTCTGACCTATGGAGCTGTACACAACAGCAGTTTCGACATTATATTCTTGCATTTTTATTTCCATTTATATCTTGAAAAATAGAATGACTGGCCTTATAGAGGGTTAAGAGGAGGAAGCCAGGACAGTTTTCCATATGAATCTCTGTGCAAGTGCCAGCTGGATTTCGCAGCCCTGTGCTCAGCAAAGCACAGTGGAACAAGAATGCTGTTAGTATTCTTAGAGTGCTCTGAAGAGGAACAGGAAAAGGCAAGAAAATAATCTTACTCCATACCAGAAAGAAGTGCTGGAAAGTCAAAGAGGAGAATTCAAGCTCCATCCTCCACACAGCACACAATCAACATCACTCACAGTCACTCTCATGCATCACAGTGACACTAAAGGTAATAAGCTGTACACGAAGGAAGGGAAATTTCAAAGAGGTGGTGTTGCAGCACATCCCCCTTTCCTCTTGCTCTCCATGCCTTCCAAAGCCACACATTACTTCCAGGATACTGAAAATGCTGCTTACTGAAGCTTTGCCCAGGAGGGAACCCACCAAGTACCCATTCCTGCCTCTTGAGATATATTTATTAACGACTTAGAGCAGCACACTCTTTTGAATAACTAGAGTTACCTTAGTCTCAATTTATAGGTTAATGGCTGATTTACCCTACCTTGGAACCACTGCTAAGATGTATAAGGCAGCCCTAAATCACAGGTAATGTTGGGGTGATATGGAATTGTTGATGGTTCCCTAACATTTTAAACAGGTCCTGCACAGTGTTCAGGGGCTCCAGGCTGTTTCTGTATACACAGAGAAGTTAATTCACACACCATTGATTTTTATTAATTCTCTATCAAAATCAATGAAAATTGAAAGAGGTCCAGAACGAAAACAAACAATAAAGTCCCCATTCTCCCACTGTGAAGTGCAGGACAGAAAGCAATCCTGTCCCTGTTCTTTCTACCCTTGCCTGCCTTGCTCTGCAAATACACACATTCTTAGCATAGCCCAAATCACTATACACATCAGAGGCACTGTCAAGTGGTACAGTAACGCACAGAAGGAAAATCCTCCAAATTCCAAGGTTATATAGAAGGGGGAAAAAATACCCGTTTCTTCACCTCAGGGGCAAATTGTACTTCACATGTGTGATGAACTGAATAACACTTCATCACAAGAGCCAATTTTCTTTCAACTCCCCTGCAGCTCTTAAAACATAGATCTTAGTTTTGCACTTGATTTGCTAAACAGCTTTTCTTCCCATTATGTCTTTAAAAAATAAAAAGGAATGATAAATACATAATTTCATGATTTACTGTGCTCACCAGAAGGTAGATATTTTAGGAAGACTGTTCTCAGTTAAGAAATATATACTGAAAAAAAAAAAAAAACCAAAACCCAAAAACCCAAACAAACCTGTCACTCCCCCTCTTCCACAAGAAAAGAAGGGGTCTTATTTCCTCAAGGAAAACAAAAGCCAGAATAAAAAGCTATGTAGTTATTAATATATGGAAATCATCTAGAAAAAACCCCTAGGACAGTCCCATCTCACATAACTTAAATTTTAGTGCTACTTGTAGTACAATCACAAGCAGTGAAAAAAAGAACAAAAATATGTAAAATTCAGGCCTTAAATCAATAAAGTAATTAGGATCATAAGCATTAGAAGAAATCAACAGTTTGCCATTTTCCTACTATGTAGGACTTTGTCAGAAAATATAAGACTTCTTTTTTTTTTTTTTTTTTTTTTTAAAAACCCTTCCCCCCCAGTTTTGATTTTTTTNTTTTAAAGAACCCTTCCCCCCAGTGTTGAATTCTTCTTTGGATTTGCCATACTCCTTTGCTGCATGAAGAGCACAATGAGCGTGTCAGCTCCTGGGCTGTGAACTCCCCTGGTCTACCCCCACCTCCCTCAAGACACATCAATTCAGGAGTACCTGTAAAACAACCATATAAATGCTTCCTACTTTCCCTTTGAGATACTCACCTGCACTCTGAGGAAGGATCCTCTTCCTGGACTGAAGATTTTCTGGGTGTCTCACTCCTTTTGGCCTTCCCTCCAAACCTACTCTGTACATCAGGGCCCCAGAGCTCTGCCATCTGCCCACCTCTTCCCTTCTCTCTCCACATCTCTGCTTTTGCCTGCTCTTTCTATAAGTTTCTTTCCAGCAGAGACGCCTGGGGGTGCTGGCACATCCCAGCTACAACCACCAATACTCATGGGATGAAAAGAAAGCTTTTTCTCTTTGACACCTATATATAGTTCATGAGCACCTTGCTGAGCTCCCAAATGCAAAACTCCTGGCTGCTGTTACCTGACAGGAACCTGCATCACCTGGGCCCAGCCTCGTTTGGGGCTTCCAAATGGAAAACACTTGGCCATGAGAGGATCCCCTCACTGAGACTGACTCAGGACTTGAGCACAGAAGGGGTGACTAAAGCATGAGCTGTGTGCCATATCTCTTAGCATGCCTCTGGGCCTTAAGGTTGAAAAAAAAAAACAAAACCCAAAACAGGTTTTAGGCAGCTATTTTTATTAATTCTTATCAACATTAACACTGCTCACACTCATCAAACATGTAGGATTGCCTGTTTTGAAGAAAAGGGTTGTGTTTGATGGTGCAATAGCAGCTGTGCAATTATCCTGGTGACAATCCAGTTCTCTCTGAAGCCACATCCAAAGTTCCTGATGCCACTTTCTCATTGCCTTTGAAAGGCAGGTTAGAGTTTATGTTAGGAAATTCAAGAATCTTAGGTGCATCTGAATAAAAAGCCATGGAGAAAAGAAAATACCTGAAGTTAAGAATGTGAATAGGGAAGCTAAAAATCAACTGGGAGGTTTTAATTTCTTAAGTATGAATATCATCACATAAATTTTATTCATGGAATTCAGTGCCATGTGATGAAAGTTGTTTTTAAAAGTGCTGGGTAGCTAATGCAAAACTGACCACTGAGAGGGGAGATTATGAACTGATTTGGCAAAAGGTGCTTGATTTGTTTGCCTTTGCTGGTTTTTATTTTTAATATTGTGGAAACCCAGAAGTATCCAATTTAAAAATGTAGTTGAGCCAAAGATATAATATGGGCCTAAGATCCCTTACTGCTTTCAGCATGTCACAAAATAAATACTTTTTATAATAATGCATCAAGAATAAATCAGGCTTTCAGGATGAAAAGATGACACTGTTACTTGTTCCGGTGCTTTCTGCCTTTCAGAGCTGAGTGTGCTCCAAAATATTGTCATTTTCGTTGCTTCCAATATGTCAGCTTGGAAAGGAGATCAGAGAAAAAAAGATCAGGCCAAGACAAACATTTTACTGCCCTTTTTTCCCTCCCTTGTTACAATTGCTTTTGGGTTGCTATCAGTGTAAATTTTAGTATCTCATACGAGCAGGTGAAGGTTTTTACTGGGCTCAGTGTCCTTACAAGATTCAGACTTTGATGAGATTGCATTTTATTTTTAGCTATGGTCCAACTGCAGTGACTTTTAATTGAAAATTAGTCATTATTTAGCTCTTCAGGAAATCACCACATTCCCAGCTACCTTCACAGACTCAAATAATAAAGTTTTATTCACTCATGTGCTCAGTGTGATGGGAAGAAAGACCTAAACCAGGTGTGGCTGTGCAGAGCTGTGGTACAGTGCCGGGGCTGGGAGCATGCTGGGACCAGCCCTGTGTCCCTGTGTCCCTGTGTCCCTGTGTCTCTGTGTCCCTGTGTCTCTGTGTCCCTGTGTCCCTGTGTCCCAGCCTCTAAGCCCCAGCCAGGCAGCCATGGGTGTGCCCAGCACTCTTGCCTTCTCCAGCTTCTAAGTGAACCTCACCCACAGCGGAATAGTGATTTACTTTTTACTTAGTGCTGCCTACAAAGGACTTCTCAATTTTTAGTCCATTAACAAATCTTTCCTGGGATCTATTAACATGTCACTACAGAATGCCTTTTTCTTCAAAGTTTAATACATCTTAACTCTCTCTTAATCACATTGCTCTACTCCGCTTCATAGCCTGCGGCTTCTGGGAACCTTTGCCTTTTATTAGAACCCATATACAATCATGTTGTCATTCCAAAATCCAGTGCTGCTTTGGGTTTCGTAAATTCTTATACCTTTGATTTACTTGGTGTGTCTGCAGCTCTCCAAGAAGGAGGATGTGCAAGCAGGGCAGGGACTGAAATGTTACAGTACCTTGCTTTGCAAGGAGAGGCTGTATCTGACAGGAAACAATGTTCCTTCTTCCTTCCAATGATGCTCAGCAACATTAAAAGTAATACTGGCTTGGTTAAATTCTTGGTACCAGGTGAGGCCCTGGAGGTATTGAAAAGACATGGAGATGGGGCAGCTGGGGACATACTTTAGTGATAGACTTGGCAGTCCTGGGGGAACAGTTGGACATGATGATCTCAAAGGTCTTGTCCAACATGAGTGATTCTATGATTCCTGTTATGACAGTCAGTGACAGGTTTCCAGGCTCACAACTCTGCTGTGGGTGACTTGTTTCTACCTTGGTAGTGCCCCATAAAGGAAGATGTCTCATGCCACAGCCTTGTGAGAGTTGCAGCGTTTCTGTTTGGCCCATCTAGAAGCTCTGCTGACTGCCTGGTGGGGGAGGGAGGGGAGCACCTGTCTGCCACCCATTTTGAGTCATTTGCACCTCCAAGGGAGGAAAAAGAATACTGAAAATCTGTAATGGTATTTGTGAGTGACATAAGAAATTTTCAGTGTGCTAAATCTGTGGTCTCCATTTGATAAATTTCTTATTCAGATCACTGAATTCATTACTGGGGATGACAAAACTGAGATTATGAAATTGTATAAAAGCAGCTGGTGACAATTCTGTTGTTTTTTTCAATTCCATTTCTACTGAGAAGCATATTATGCAATTTAAGGTGCTATAGTGCTAGGAGCATGAACAAGATATATTCACTAATTAAATGGAAACAAGGTCCAGCCTGCCATCTCTAAAATACAACAGATCCCATAATAGCCACATGCTTGTCTCCCTGCTGTTAGAGATTTGTCATTTGCAGGTGCTCAGGTTCTGTTTTAGCATTATGTCAAAGAATCTGAAAAATATCTCATCTATCTTTTAATAAGACTCCATCAGACTTCTTTTTTAGAGTAGCATCCAAGTGGGCATTGTCTGGAGCTGCTTAGACATCTGTTGTCTTTTCCCAGCTTCTTTACAAGAGTTTTTGATTATTTTTTTCCCCCAAGTCAGAGTTGCTGCAAATACACTCTGTGTTCAAAGGCATTGGAAATGTGCAGCTTCTACAGAATGCAGCTGCCTGCCTGTGAAATGGTATTAGACAGAGAGAATACAGTATATCGATTCTTTGGCATCTATATCAGCTTCCTGTTTATTTCAGAGTATAATTTCAGTCCTAGTTTTTTACCTGGTTGGATCCTGACAGGTTACTGGTTTTGTCTATATGAATTGCCATAGCAACTGTGGTGCTGGAGCAGACAGTCATGAGCTTTAACAGCCTGGGGGTGAGCAGCAGAGCACTCTTAATTTAGAGGCCTTCGTCTCTCAAATCTGGGTTGTTTACCAGCTTGATTGGGCTATATTTCTATATGTCAGCATGACTCACTTTGTGATCTGTGGGCTATGGTACCCTGAATTCCACGTAGCAGAAGGGGGGAGATGTTTGTTTATTTAGGAAGTATTATACTCTTAGAATAAACACCATTCTAGAATGAAACCCAACATGTAGACTGGCTCACATGTATGTTTTGATGTAAAGGCTATGTTCTTATATCTTATTGCAAGACTATGAAGCCAAGATGAGACACTGAGCACTACAACATCACATTTGCTTATGCTAAAGCTGAATTTGGCCTGTTGTGCTGTGCCTCAGGTGCCCCAGTGCCTCAGCCTTAGCAATAAGACTGAACAGCTCTGGAATCTTTCATGCCAGCTGCAGAGGCACCACGTTCCTGTTGTTGTTCTCTCATCTTTGTTTATTGTCCCCATGGCCTTGCACCTGCAAACCCCAATAATGTTATAGGGCAGGTTCTCATGGGAAGCCATTACCATTGGTATGAAAATCAGCCCTTTCCCCCAGCCTTTTTATACCTCACTTTGTATGTGTTAGTTTGTATTGGAGACAACTGAAACCAGCCCACAACAAAGCAGTGTTAGTATGTTCAACACTGCAACTATTTTAAATACTGAAATATTTTCCAAAATACATGTGCACAGAAGGTTAACAACCAATTTGCAACATTTTCTCTAATTACCGTACTTTTCTGTGATCATGTCACAAAGAGGAACATCTAAAAGGGAAATTGAGTTGATCACATAATAAAAAAAACCCCATATAATAAATAGTGGAAAAGCATGCAAAAAAAAAAAAATAAAATTCCATGTTCTTCAGATGAATGAGGGCTACCTACCTTCTGCCTAGAACAGAAAACATCAAGAATACCTGAAATGACCAAAAAAAACCCAGTCAAGTTTATATGACTCTGGACTGTCCAGAGGTGCAATAAGCTCTTCACTCACATTACATTTCCTTGACTGCCATTGCTTGCATGTAGAGAGGTGAGTTAAGCCCAGAGAAGTCATTCAACTTTTGCCTTTGGGGCAATCCCACCCTGCATTTCTCCTTACTTAGAAAGCTTCAAAAGCAGCTATTTTCACAACCCAGGTGTTAACAGAGTAGGCTGCTGTGATACAGTAAGGGGGGCTACAACTTCCTGGCCAGGTGGCTCTGTCAGAAACAGATCTGGTCTCCTGTGCAAGCACGGAATAGGGGAAGAAAAAGGAGAAAAGGTCTAAGGCAGTTGTAGTTTTACAGTCTCCTTTTTCAGCTTGAAAACTGGAGATAAGAGCAAACAGTCTTTATGACAGTGTGGAGAAATCAATACATTTTTATTGATCCTTGCAGCTGCAGAACTCTCACCCAGCACAAGTACAGGGGTCAGAATATGAGTACATGACTGTCCTGCTACACTGCCAGTGTGCTCCTCAGAAATCATGCTATTTGATTCACCAAGGATGAAGGTCCATTTCACGACAGCAACAACAGCAGCTCACCCAGGATCCCTCTCAGCATGGGAAGATAGGTGCGGCAAATTATCCACTGCTCAGGCCAGAAACTACAACAAAGCCATTGGCAGCTGCTGCTGGAGGCTCTGCTTCAAATAAGGGAAATACTTTCTTTACAAAACACTGTTTTCAAACAATTGCACAAAGTCTACTGAAACAATGCACGGTATTCCAAAAGAAAGAGGTTCACTAAGTTGTATATGAAGAATGACACAGAAATGGAAACATCAAAACAAAACAAGTTGGAAAACTAGCTAAGAAGTTACACAGTCAGAACAGAATAAAATTAAGAACTTGTAATAAGCATATAGTTTTGAAACAAAAGGAATTTGAAACAAATTAGTGAAAATTTGAGTGTGTAAAATAATTGAAGCAGACTTGTAAGGTTTACATTTAGCTTACATTTTTATAAATCCTTCAAAACCAGCAGTGAGAGTCTTTCGAAGTTGTTTTGATTTGGCAGAAACATTAATTTCCTTAATTGGCCTTTTCAGGTTCTGTTAGAAAATTTCTGACCTGCTCAACTCTACTGAGAAGCTGTTCATTAGCAAAGTGTGAGGTTCTGTCACCATTTTCAGTTGCTGCAAAGCTGTCAAAATGGTGTAAAACTTACTGGAAGCTCCTTTTACTGTTATGGCCCACCTTTTCAGGTGACATTTCATAGCTGATTTGATTGTGCCACAGTGGACCTGACCTTTGTGTCGTATCTTTCCTTCCCTGTTTCTTCAGCAGAGTCCATTATCTCTTGTTCCAAATTCCTTCTCTTCTCTTTGACTTTGTGTTACTTTCCACTTCATTCCCAGACTGCACTGCCTAACACCCTACACCTGCTTTTGATGTCACCAAATAGGGACAATGACTATAAAGTTATTTCCCTTTATAAGTCAAACCTGGAAGGTCTCTCTGTTGTTGTTCATTCTATTTCCATTGCTGGTGTAAGTGTCCTTGTTGTTTTTCCCACTAGTGAGGAAAGGGCAAATGTCATATTCACTGAAGCAAAGACTTTGCTTTGAAGCGGTATTGATTTTTCCTTTTCCCTTCTGAAGCTTTGCCAGGCTCCATAAAAGCATGTCTCTTGTTCAGAAACTCTTTGGACGGAGAGACAACAGGGGCAGCAGAGCCAGCGGGGCGCAATGGGAAGTTAGGGCATCTGGTGGGGAATGACAATCATGACAGCAGCAAGAGAAAGAAAGAGGTCATTTTATTTTTAACTGTTCTGTGAGAACAGTTGTGGATCAGAACAAAGCCAAATGGGAAATGCAGCTCTAATTCCAACTTGTGATTCCTCCTTGTCTAAACCTAAATATGAACATTTTTCTAGGGTTCAGCTCTTGGCAGCAAAACACTGAGACCACCTTAAGCGACAGCTTGGCTAGAGTCTTAACAACAGAGGTGACAGCAGCAGGACTTCCCGGCACAATGCTGTAAGGACATGAGCCTTATACTGCACTGTATTGGAGCAGCAGCATCATATGGACTTGCAGAGAACTCCTGAAAGAAGGTCCAATGCTATGATAGGACTCTGGCTTGAGATCTCAAACACTCTGTTTAGAGGTAGCTTATGCAATGCAGAAATATCCAATAGCATTTATTCAATTGATATGTACTGAAAAGAACCAAAATTACTCTCTCCTTCCCCAGAATGTATCTGACTTCCATAGATTCCTTGAAGTGTATGACCACATGCACTTATTTCTCATCTGTGCACTGGAGAGTCTCTCATTCTGAACAAGAAGATAGGCACCGGCTTTAAGCCTTATTTAAAGGTGGTGACTCCCAGTGCCTCGAACACTCTTTCAACACATTTTGTTCGTGCTGATTCAGAGGAAAGAATGTCACTTATTGAAACATCAATGCCACTTTTTGTCATGCTTCTGTATTTCTTGGAGCTGTCAGGCTGAGAGAGCTGGTCTTCCAAAGATCATTAGATAAAAAGCTGCTGCTGGAGCTGCATGTAAAATTACAGCAGCTGCCTTTTGCAGAGTAGGTCAAGTAATAATTACAGTAGTTTCCTACAGTTCTTGGTGTGGGGTTCGTTGCTGTTTTTGTTTGGTTTTGTAACATTAGTACTTACTACCAGGTATTAAATAACAAGAATTATTCCTACTGCTAGTGAGTGTGGTCTCACACTCCCAGTGAGAAAGTTCTTTAAAACCTAAAAATCCTAAAATAGTTTTCAAAATCTCAGCTATTTTGAGAATTGTGCACATATGACAGCTGGAAATGAGACTTCTTTTTTAAAAAACACCTGTGAAGAAAACTGTTATCAACAGCAATGAGAGGCTTTTGTTGATTAAAGGATGTTTTCTGCTATTCATTTGTAAGGGAAGTGATTCATTAAGTGCTGTCTGAAAACCTTCTTCATACTGAATAAAATGTTTTGTGGTCATTAGGGGTTACAGGAATAGCTTGAACTGCCACCACCATCAATCTGTGCTGATGATCAGCTCTGCTCCAGCTACCGATGACAGCTGTCCATGCACTGCAGCCGCCCCCAACACATCCATCCCTACAAGAGCACCTCTTCCCCCTCCAACCAGCCGTGCCTGTCAGTGCAATTTTTCAGCCTCTTTCTCCAAGGATAGGAAGCATCTTAAAGCTTTGCCACCCTGCACAGGGGAAGAAAAGCATAACTGATACTGTTTGCCCTGTCAGGACCCAAGCACAGCAAGTAATGAATACACAGAAGCTATTTTGGTGTCCTGGGTCAGCTTTGACTTTACAGTTTCATGCGATATGTTTCAGGGCACATCACACTGTTGACTCCTGCACTGGCATTACCCATCCAGCTCTCAGTGTACATTTGTTTTCATTATTCCTGCCCCCTCCTGCTGGTTTTTCTGACAAGCTTGGGATCTGAAAGCTGCTTTCCCAGACCTTTAAGTAACAACCCATCATCAGCTGTACTGCTTACGGAAGGCAGCAGCTTGAATTTGTTTTCACAAAAGGCACATCACAAGACCTGCCTAATCAGCAGTCACCTAAGTTTGCTCACACCAGACAGAGTCAATTTACAGACCCTGCATGCTGTTGACCCTGCTGTCTGCTCTGGATTATTCCAGCCTGCCTCCACTTTCTAAAATTAAATGTTAGGATTTTTAATTGCTGGTTTTAACTCTTGCCTAATGGGGCACAACAGGTTGTTACGGATCTCTCCAAGGCACATGAGAGGGACCATATGTAAAGGAGCCAGAGCAGGGTTGTGGTAGTAACAAACTGGGCCTGTGCCTTTCTGTTCCTCATCTTCCATAGATCACTGCGTGGAGATGGAAAGGTCTAGCACCGCTGTCCTTGTGCTACTCCTGCCCAGTTCACAGGCACCTTCACAGTGCAGACTCCAGCTCTTGGAATGTGATGCCTCACTGCCAGACTAACTCAGAGCAGCTCTGAGGCTGCTGCTGGTCCATGTTGCAGCTCAATGAGCTTGTAGATGTTGAAGGATGTATCTTGTAGGTAGGCATCTCAGGCTCATATGTGGTAAATGCTCAGTGGAGATTACAGATCAGGATGGTTGAGTCCTATTCTTTCTTTCATTTTTGTTGCTGAAGACATATGAAATAAAACTAACTTATTCAGAATAACTGCAACATAATTTTTCAATAATTTTGTGAAATATAGGCTATTTTTCTATATATTACTACATGTAACAAAAAAATATAGAAAAATTGATTTTTATTTCTTTTAAGCCAGGAAACAAATAACCAGTAAAATTATTATAGCACTTCTTTCTTTCATTTTTAGTTAGACTTTTCTTTCTTCTATGCAACTGCCTATAGTTGATCCAATCTTAAAAGTAGTTTCACATTATGGGAAGAATGCGGCCTATCCTATGTAGTTTGCTATATGGGATGACAAAGGTTTGCAGTCTGCAAATTCCAAGTTGATTGGTTTTCGCTACTGACAGCCAGGCTCTGACTACAGCAACACAGGCCCAAAAGGAACAATCAGGAAAAATAAGCTCAGCACCTGCCTGAGGGATTACAGGTGGATCACAGACCACAGAAATTACGAGGCTGAAGAAGAAGTTGCAGATGTGCTCTGGTCTGGAAATAAACAGCTGAATACTCTGGCCACTGTCACCTAGTGTTCAGCAAAATTGCAACAGGCCTGCTGTGGGGTAACATCTGTGAGTTAAGGTCACCAGCGAGCCAACAGTTCAGATTAAAATTTTAAGGTCAGAAAACGTTTGCTTGTTTTTTCTTAAGATTTTTTCCAAAATTTAATCTTCTGTTTAGCACACCAGACCATGGACCTAGATCCAACACCATCATGACAGTGATAAAAACCTGAAATAAGGTCTTTGGTTGCCCCCTCCTGCTTCATTTCAGTTTGATGCCTGTGAATTCCATGTGGAAGGCTGTGACCACTTACCCTTACCAGCCTGCACCATGAGGTGCTTTCCAGTGCCACTGCTGCCTTTTGGCAACCTATCTGGATTTTCCAGTGAGACTTTGGCAATGCCAAGACAGCCTGAGGAGCAATACAAACTGCAGTTTTTGTGGTCTAAAGCTGAAAGGTTGTTTTAGACCATCAAAATGCTTGTACATTGCTGTTGTATTCCAATGATTAACTTAGACTGTAAACATGCAACAGTCTCATGACATCCTGGGGTTGTGTGTCACTAAAATCAGCCAGGGGAAAAATTTTTAAACTCAGAAGTTGAACAGGAACAATAAAGATTTCTTGTTTCACTAGCACATACCTATAAGAATGACCATAGAAAAGAGAGCAGATATTAATGCAAAACTAATTGCAAAAACTAACTGTCTGAATGCCAGAAGGGAAATTCCTGTTGTCAAGGATGAAAGACGACATATTCCATTTCCCAGAAGTGCTCTTCACTAACTTTGTGAAAGTCAAACAAAGCTAACATGCACGTAAGCATTTTGCACTAGCTCCTTACCTCTTCTCAGAAAATGCCACATATAATGCAGGACTGGAGATGGGGACACATAGGTAATGGTCACAATATCAAAAAAGGTTATTTTCTGCTGATCAGATAGGAACCATATGTAATCACATCAACCCTTAGTCTGAACACCTCTGCTGTAAACCAGTCTGCTATGCCTGCTATCCAGCTTAACTAGATGGTGACTTCTTCATATAAATTAGAGTTCTTTGAAGATCTTGGAGTCAGTGAGTCCAATGAATGCTCACAGTTGTTTTCTGAAATTCATAATTTTCTAGCTTTGACCTCTAATCTAAGAAAGCAGTTTTACAGAAGCCTTATAGATTAACAGGAGGGACGTGCACTTGGTGGTGATTGCACCACAGGCAGCCCCCATTAGCTGATGCTTTCCCTATTGATCTCTCCTCTAAATGGATAATGTTTAGTAGGTTCATAAGCAATGAAGCCATCAATATCTATCAGTATTTACACCTCTTTGACCTCAGCATGTGGCAAATATTGCTATTTTGTTCTCTTTGGGTTTAGTTTTTCAGTTAATCTGATCGCAACACGCAGCATGAGGTTCAGAAGTTTGAACAAATGCAGCCAAAGCGTTCACGTAGCTCCTCTCCAAGATCTAAGTGATCATATTTTGCATAGTTCTCTTAATAGCACCAGTGATTTACAGGACAATCGGTTCTCTCTCCAGTAAAGTCAGTTTACAGTGATTTATATGTAGTATTGCTCTAAAGCATGTTTTTATAAATCTTGTGGTCTTAAGTGCTTGTCAAATCAATGTCAGAGACCACACGGAAGTCTAAAAATACTCATGTAAACCCTTCTTCAAGTGCTTGACATCAATGCATCTATTGTACATCTTCATGCTCAACACAGGTTAAAATAGTGCCACTCACTGTGACAGTGTAACTAGAGGCTGCTAAGCTGACAGAAATAATTTATTATGCTGTTACAGCTAATAAAACCCTTGTGCTTTTGGGCAGTTTTTGAAAATACAACTCTCATTCTTTTCACATGTGAATTCTTGCTGTTCTTATCATCTCTTGCAGTCCTCAGACAAAGGTTTGAAGCCTGCAAGCACACTCAAAACTAGGAGAAAGTGGAATATCTGACTGAATGAAAAAAGGACTGCCTGCACCACAACAGGCAGCTAGTCTTTTTTGTTAAGTACAGCTATTGCGTGTTAAACACATCCTAACCCACACTAACTTCTGAGAAGAATCAGCCCATTGGATCAAAGACACTCAACCTGGTAAAACACAGCAGTCTCACCAGGTGCTACAAGAAGCCTCTGTGTCTGCTGGTGTGGCAGGCTGCTCAGGAGTGATTTAATCTCCAAAATTCCCTCCTCTGGGCAGGTGTTTTTCCTCCAGCTCTTCTGCCCTGCTTTCTCTTCCCTACAGCATTTCTCTGTTCGGCATTCCCCCTTTGCTAACTCACTGCTAAAGAAACTTACCCCTCACAAAGTATTATCACATGGAATGAAATGTTGGGGAACTAGCAATTCTTGTAAATCTCATGACTGTGCCTTACCTGTCTTGGATCCATCTGTCTAGTCTTGGAGCTATTTAGAGAGATGGAAGAAATAAGAACATCGCCAGCTCATCTAACCGTCCCAAGGCAGAATTCATTCTGAAATGCATTCTGTGCTATAGAAGCCATATGCAGCCTCCTCCAGCTTTAACTATACTCACTATTGTAAAGTTTCTACACTGTAAAGTTTTTAAAGTGAGGATTTTTTCATTTCTTCATGCTGCCTCAGAATCTTTGCTGTTTAGCTCTTATCACTGCTGGTCTTATTCCCTCAGCCCTAGGCACTATGGTAATAGAATAAAGAATGGGCATGAAAAGCTATCATTCTGATCTATGCAACTAGAAAAAAATAATTATCAATAGAATTAATATATATATATAAATTCTTGTGTCAGGCTTTCATAATTAAGTGTATCTGAAGGACACAAAGGACAGTAAATTTGTTCACCTACTTTTGGTTCTCTGTAAGTCAACAGGGATGACCAGATTCCAGTAGACTATGATTTATCCAATGCTAAAATTCCTCCTCTTACTAATTTCGGGTAAAGTCTAGACAGCTTCCTTACACTAGGCACCTAATATTGGTGGTTAAATTTAGGAAGGAAGAATTTCAGTCTGATAACCTTTGACATCCAACACAAATCTACAGCAAAAACACCTCCCACAGTCATACCCAAACCACCAAGCCCTTGCTCTGCTCCTTAAGAAGGGAAGCAAAGGGCCATTTCAAGTTATAAACCAGTAGAAAATTGAGTTTGTTGCTGCCCATGTATAATTCACTCCCTAGGGGAGGTGTTCGTCTTTCCTAGGTGCAGCCAATAGGAATTTGGCTGTTTCCTGCAGGGGGGGTGGGCAGGAGCTCAGCTGTGGGACAGAGACAGGCACCACCACAAACCCCACTTCAGAACAAAGGTCTGAGTGTCTGCACAGCCACAAAAAATACATCAACACTTGGCTGAAGCATGGCCATGAGCTAGAAACTATTCATTTTTAAGCTGTTTAATCCAGCAAGCAGCAGAGTTTATGAGTCTCTGCATATTTCTGGAGGCACACTTAACCCGACGTTGGTTTTTGCCCATGAAATTGCACCTCTGGCATCTCTCGAAGGGAAAAATTACCATCTTGGGGGGGTGTGAGGATAATTCAGTTATGACTGTGAACTTCCTGGCACATGCCTGTCTTTATTGACCAGAGGGTTTGTTGTGCTTACCCACAAGCAACTGATCATGGCCGTACCAGTTGCCAGAGCAACTAGAGTAACTAGATTTCCATTCCCAACCCAAAGAGGAATTCCTCTGGCTGGGAGTTCATAAATTAATAGCCCTGGATATGGAACGACAAGAAAAAAAATTAAAGCAAAATTTTCATCACAACGAAGAAGAATACTGATAAAATGAACAACACAGATATTTAAATTATTTCAAATACTTTCACTTGTGTGAGATAGTAGCAATGATATGAGAGGGCATGAAGAACAAAATTGCACTTATCACAGAAACTGTTAAAAAACACCAACAAACTTTAAGGAAGTAAGAAAAAAGAAATTCAGAACTGAAAGGATTATATATTTGAGTAAATGATAAATGAATTAGAGACAACAAACTGCACCTAGAAATAGTCCATACAAATCAGTAAAAACAAAGAGTTTTTAGTTGTGAAATAAAATCCTTGAATTGAACTGTAGAATAAAACTAGGACAAGTATGAGACAAAGAGGGATTCACCTGCAGTTTTACAGTACAGACAAAATTCTAGTAACCAAGTAGCCCTTTTATGTCCAAGATAAAATGTATTGTTGGAAAAGGATTACTTGTTTAAAACTAAAATATAATCTCATATATACAGATATTGCCAATATTTTATTGAATTTGACAAATGTTCCTTCTTCTATCAAACACCACAGAATTTGCGAGTGTTTCCATGCTTTCTTGGTGGGTCTCAGAGCTACAGTTGGGAGTGTTTTCTTGGAGAAGGCTTCTGTCATGAACTTAACCCTGCCTTGTCCTCCTGAACAAGAAAAGAGGATCATTCCCTACAAGGTTCCTGGCTGCAGCAATTAAGGTTGTATCCTTTGTTGGGTTCTGGTCAGCCTTCAGAGTATCAGGATGCCCAAATATGCCTATAGAAAAAAAAAAATAAAAAAAAAAAAGGAAGAAAAAGCCCAACCCCCAAACTCTGGTTTGTTATTTTTCTTCTATTATGTTTTCTGATCTTGGACACCAAAGTCATGATTCCTGAGAAGAAACCAATGCTTCCTGTTACCTTCATCTTCCGTGGAGAGCAGGGACACTCCTGTTAATAACTGAGGAGAGAAAAATATATTTATGGCAAATTGATGAATGTTAAACAAAAATTCAGCACATGGTTTAACAAGAGAATCTCCAGTAGCTGACCAAGAATAATTGGTTTTGGATGTTATTTGCCATAGTGAAGGTCCATGTTTCCACTTTCATGACATTGCTCTAGACTTACCTGTATGCAAAGAAGAACAAAATTTATTCATCTGTTCAGCCAAATATCACCACTACAGAGGAGTAATCTTGTGAAAAGTATTAAAAACCCATTGTGCAACCATATATTTGTCATCAATCATTAAAATATTGCATGGCTTTTTCAGAAAATGCAATTGCTGTCAAATGAACCATATAATACTTTTAGAACTTTTCATACAGTCATAATTGATTAAAATTACTGCTGAAGCTGTTTCTACAAACTAGTGGATGAAATAAGTTGTACATCTCACCCTCCCAAACTGCCAGAAGTTTCTGCCCTACTCCTCACTTTATTCCAGGGAAAAGGCAAGAGCATTGCCCCAGGTCTGGCCCATGACTGCTTTGCAGTCTTGATTTCCTTGTCTATCCTTCACACCCATGAGACACAGTCAAGCTCCAGCCCAAAGTCATGTGCTGAGACCAAGCTTGCAAGACCTGCTGATAAATAAGTTATGTTAGCTGATTTTACGGTGTCACAGGGACGTGTCTTTTTGGGAAGAATCTTGTCTGTATTCAGCCACTGAGCAGGAATACCTGAACATACATACTCCTCTTTGCAGAAATACAGGTGGATAAATGACTCAGGGAGGTCTGGAAACATCCCAAGACTCTTAGAAGCCATGGACATAGCTGGTTAATTTTTTTAGGGACCTCACAGGATTTCATACAGATTTTTGAACTGATCCTTCTTTCAGTAAGGCAACAGCAAAATTCTCATTAACTTCTCAGTAACTGAGCTAAATCACTAGGTGAAAAATTTCTCTTTTTTGTATTTTTAATAATGTAGTTAAAGTGTTAGCAGCTCATACAGTCTTTCACAAACCCCTTGTTAATTGAGCTCTGGTATTATCACCTCTGGTTGCCAGTGTTATCAATTTCCATTTGAAAAAAAGTTACTGGCTCTTTACAACTGTAAAGGAAAAAACCTGGATATGAACTATCCAGCCCTATAGAGTTAAGAACTACACATTTATTTTTTATATTTTTCTTTAATGGCATCTTTATAAAGCTAAGCTCATATATGCTCAGTGCCTGGCATTGCTGACATTGAGAGGGGGAAATTCAGATGACAGAGAAAATCTGGCTATTTCTGTCCTGAATTTATAGCAACATGTGGCCCAACTGCATGTCTCTTCCCTTCCAGAATGCAGCAGAACAGAGCAGGCTTCCAACTGCAGTAAAGTGTCATTGTGTCTTTTGACATATAGGTCAACATATAGATTTGAGGATCAGACAGAACTGAATGTTCCATTTTATAAAGATTTTAACATAAAACTTACTACAGCATGTTCAGGCTACACACTGTGGTACAAACCTATTCTTTGCGTCAGCGTAATTTTCATGGATTCCTTTTTTTATATGGAAGACTTTTTTTTCTGAGTTTTGGCCTTACATGCAAATAACTGTAAGCATTTTTTAAAGCACATTTTAATGCCTGATAGTGCTCATAAATCAGGTAGTTATACTTGTAATAATTTCTCTGAGTGGGTGTCCATGTGCGTGAGAAGATATTCAAAATTGGATAGTGAGATGAGCCATGATGAACATTAAAGGTCCCGAAGCAGATCAATAGCTGGTGTAAATTGTCAGGGCTCCATTGATTTCAGAGGTCCTACAATAAATACTAATTCAGCTGGTGCTAAAAAAAATTGTCATCAGTTGAGCATCTGGTCAATAAGAGTGGAGAATGCAGAATGTACAGGCGTTATCTCCACACCCTTGAGTGGTGCAGAAAGGTAAAATTCCCTGGTTAGTCACGTTTTTTGAAATCTCCTTTATTGGCTGGAGTAGTGCATGTGGATATGCATGTGGAGACAAAGATACATATATATATATATAAAAAGTCATTTTCTGTGACAAACAAATACTTACACGGCTTCTACTGCTGTGATGGTACTTTTATCTTCAAACAAAAATTTCAAGGTAGTGTATAAAAATTACTTGTACAAATTTGTTGCACTTCTGTGAGGTTTTTCATTCATCCCAGCAGCAAGGGACACGAAACTCAGAACAGGCTTTAATCCACAATTTACATACAATACTTAAATTCCTTTTCAAAACTAAAGCTTATTACAGAAACGATAGTTTCCCATGTGTACGAATTACTGAGAATTATAATATCAACAAAAAGGAACGCTGCCAGGTTGCATATAAAAATCTACACCTCCTTGGTGACTCTCAACAGGTTTCTTTTTCCCTGAACATTTTCCACCAGATAAAGTTCATTACCTTGTTCTAACTATTTCCCATTTCACAAAGTTAAGATTTTACTGAACCTGTAAATAAGAAATTAATTACACAATAGCATTAACAGAGCCTAAGAGAAAAGGGACTTTGTGCATGGCTGGTGATGAACTCATCGATTCTGCTCCGTAGTTCTCTTGAACACCTTAGCAAATGCTGCTGGTTTTTAGTCTGCATACAAATGTATTTATGTGCCAGAATGAAATCACATTAGAATGTTTGTAGTGAAACCCATTTGCCATGTTTCAAATTGTTCATATTTATTTGGAGGTCTCAGGAGGACAACTTAATCTTATAGAGTTATTATTTCAAAGGGAAAAAGAGATTTTTAATGTTATTTGGAGAAAGTCCCTTAGCTTACAGACTGGGGGAAAAAAAAAAAAAAAAGCAGAACTTCTGCAACAGATATTTTGACAAGAGCTTTGAATGAAAAATAACAAAACCTCTGCAGGGAATTTCCCATTAATCTAATTTATTTGGGAGCACATTTTCACAATAATAATTAAATTATCTAATGTTCGCTTACATTAAAAAGCGACCATCTGTAACTGTTCATTACTAGGAAAAAAAAGGGAGGGGAAAGGCCAATGTTTTAAACTAACATCACAGGAAAAAAACAGCTTACAAACACCAAAGGAATGCCATGATGTTTGACAGCTTCCTATGAAGTCAGCTGTTTCATCTCCTAGTGAAGCTGGCAACAGGAATTCCAGCATCTCCTGTGCAGTGGTGTCTTTAAAGCTGTAACATGTTTATTTGTTAGACCTCTATTTGTCAGGTTTTCAGGACGTTTGGGTAACAAAAATATCCAGTAATTAAAAGACTTGCGACATAGAAATCCATGTTTAGTGCCAGTAACAAGAACAACTGCTACACCTTCCAGCGGGAGATTATGTTCAGGAAGTTCATCCATGCCTTCCGAGTCCTCTGTGTGTGAATGCCAGGTATAACCAACTGAGATACCATTGAGAGAAATGTGTTTTTATCGGTTTTATTTCTCCTAGAAATGTCAGCACAGCACATTATATTGCCTGTAATTTTAATAGATAAACGAGACAATGATTCCATTGTTTGGTTGGTTTTTTTCTCAAAATGGTAGAATACATTTTCTTAAAAAGTTCTGCAAACATATTTACAAAAGTGTGAAACCAATAAATGCAGGCTTTTTCATATTTTTACTGAACTTCCAAAGACTGACTGATATCCTAATTTTATTGGAAATCTCGTCCAAGGATGATACAAGAAATTAAATATCACACTCAGTTTTGCTTTCTTGTAGGCTACCATGGAAAACAAATCAAACAGATAAATATTTTGAAAAGAAGAAACTTATATTCCATGAGGCATAATGAAGATATTCCAAAACCATTTCCTATATTTTCATTCAGCTTTAAAACACCTCTTGATCTTTCTTAATGTTGTATTAAAACGTGGGACACCATCTTACTTTTGGAAAGCCAGCTGCTGTAATGTCATTATAAAGTAGCCACTGAAATATCATTCACAGTATCTGCATCACAGGAATGGACTTACTATTTTTTTTTCCAAACAGGAGTGACAAAATTTGTGTTGTTGCTTTCATCTTTCACATTTTGAATACTATTGGCTGACAGAAATAAAGTGTAGTGTCATGCTTGGTTTACCTAAATCATTTATTTTGTAACTAATAAAAGTAAACAAGTACCAGATACTGTATATAGAGAGATATATAGATATATGGCCACAAATAAACTATAGTAGAAAGTTATTTTGGTTTTGATAAAGTTAAGAAAAGCACATAAAATCATATTTCATTAATATCTTGTTTTATGGCCATCAATATTTTTGTATTTTTTTGTTTTGTTTCATCAACATAGCAAAATACAATCTTCTTATTAAACAATAATTATCAGATGGCAGACAATTCTTTTTATTGGTTTACATTGGCAGGTCACAGTCTAAAAGCACAACCACATCAGGCAGAAATTGCACACAGACCGCCCTGGATTTTGAAGACTATTTTTTATGCTTCTACAAAAGGACCATAATTTAAAACTGGGGACTGTAACAACCACTAATTAAGTATATAGTTTCCTTTTTTTTGTTGTTGTTGGTAAGTAAATAAAATAACTGAAATTGCAGTACTTTGTTTTGGTTTAAGCTTCATTTTTAATGTCTGTGCTTGATGGCAGCAAACACACTTTGAACTTCCCAGCAATCTTTTATAAATGTTCAATCACTCAAATAAAACCCAGGTGACTTTTTTTCCCCATCATAGAACACTGCAGATTTATTTCATTTAGGCCTGTTCCTTGGCTGGTTTTTTGGTGTCGATATTGCATTTTTAACTCATTCCTGAAATCTAGGGGAGATTTACATGTGTTATTAGGACACCATGCAGTCACAATGTCAATATTTCTGTAAGAAATGGTTGATGGTGGGGCTGGCCAATAAATATGCAGTTGTATTAGCTGTAGAAGGCATTTCCATGTCTTCAAGAGCCAGACTGGTCTGAAGATATTACTCTTTATTTGAGACAGTTACCATTACTTCATTAAAAAATGACAAAACAGCAATAAACATTTTAGCTCTTTAATGAGCAAAGATCAGGTCTCTTAACATTGGAATAATATTCGTTATCCAGATTATCTTTATTTCACTCAGTGACCAGTAATATGGCCAAGAAATACAAAGTAATTTTCCATCAAGTAGTATACAATTTTTGTGTGTAATAAGCTTTCATTCTTGAAAAAGAGTAACTGAAAAGAAATGTTTCTGTTACTGCAGTTAGTTTGTCAGAGAAAGTTCTTCGCATTATCTTACAAACTATCAAAATTGCTAGTAATTTGAAAAAATGTAAAAAAAAATCACATAACTTTAGTCTAATAGAAATATAGTACAGGTAAGAGAGAAAGTATTTATCAGGGATGTGCTCTTAAGTCCATCTCAATTATTTCTTTTATATAAATGTACATCTGATTACATATACAAACATTTTGAAAGGACCGTGGTATAGAATTACTGGAAAGCAACAGGGGAATGAAAAATTTCTTGTGATTTTAGAACATTCACTTTAAATCACACAAACAAATGTAGTATTCATATTTTTAAATTTCCAGTTGTTGGCTCTCCCCCCATTCTTAGTTACCCTCTTTTTCTACACTCTTGCCATCTGGTCTAGAGAATTCATTGGAATGGCAAATCTAATATATAGCAAAAAGGGAATTAACATTATTTTAAAGTATTGTAAGTAAACTTTGTAACATGCAACATGAGTTGAAACAATAAACTGAAAGGTGTAATCAGAGCTGTAATGTCGGGGCATTTTTATATGGCAAAATGTCACTGCAATTAAATTTTTGGACACACTTTACCTTATCAATTTGAACTAAATATATCTTAACTAAATCACAGCAAATTATAAATACTTCATCAAAGGAGATTCCATTAAAGTTATAGTTATTTTAAAGTTAGAAATTATTTAGGTCAAAAGGAAAAAAGAACATTAATAACACACATTTTTTGTCTGGGATTCGTATCAGTGAGGATCCACCATTGTATACCTAGAATGCCACAAATACCTTTAATAACTGTTGCAATTCCTTCTCTTTCTGAATCTACCATGAAATATTTTAATGTAATTACTTTTGCCCCTTTAAAAAACTTCTTTAGGTTGTGCCAATTGATGGAGAAAGCTTCTATTAAAAACTCCAATGGGATGAGAAGAATTTTAATTACGGCTTAATCAGCAGCACAGCCACCAAGCATATAAATTATCATGCACATCGTGCTAAAAATATCCAGTTTCCTTTATTCCCACAACTTTTATACTGACAGCACTTATGTGATAATGTTGTACCTGCCAGGCTGTAAAACTTCTTTGACTGGCAGATTTCAGCATGAGCCCCTTTCTAAGGCCTTAACAGCATTGGTGCTTTGTGTACTTATTCAAATATGTAAATATGGTCTACACAAGAAAACAGGTCCAAATAAAAATTGGTGAAAATTATCTGACATTCCATTAGTGTGTCCCTTGTGCATATTTATAGGTTTTTAAAATTTTCAGTCATAGTTCTTTCCTGTTTGTGTTGCACATGCCTAATTCCATTATGTAACTTAAATCTTCAAAAAATTAATACTTGAATGTGAATGAAAAAGTATCATTCAGGACAACTGCTTCAAGCAATTGCAAACAGTTGGGTTTTTTTGTTTTTGTTTTCCTCTTTTGTTTTGTTTGTTTCTTAAGTTCATTTGATATATGTACAATTCATTTTTTCCAAAACCCCAAAAGTTCTTGATATGTATATTCACATAATATTCCTCCATATTTAAATAGTAAGAGTCTTGTAGGTTGAAAGCCAAGTAATCTTCAGTAATATCACCTACTGTAATCCATCAAAAAATAAAGTTTGTTTCGTCTTGTCTGGCTATACCCTGGTTGTTGAGTGTGAATGGGGGTGGGGATGAGGATGGGGCAGAGTATTGTTCTGTCCTCCGGTAAATGTGTTGAATGTGTGTAGGGGCTGAATCCCTGGTATAGTGTTGGGGATCATTGTGATAGTGTTGGGTGTCATTAAGGGAATATCATCAGGAGACCTTCTCATAGCTAGCGTGTAGTCTGGGGGACAGGCGGTCCTAAGAACCACCTCATGTGGATGGATGGACTCACATTCATGATCCAAGTCAGTGTGCTTCATTTGGAGGGACATTATCTCCTCTTCTTGTGCATGGGTAAGATCATTGGTAGTAGTACGTTGTGGGCTACATCTCCTGTGCACGTCATGTCTCCGCTTGTCTTTTTTGTAGTACAGTGCTGCAAAGGCCAAAATGTTCAGGAACAGCAAAGATGCGCCAACCGCAATGGTAACGCTCAATTCTGTGGAATAGTCCCTTTGATCCACTGAAAATGGGCTTGGTTGTTGTTTGGGATCATCTTGTTTGGCTGTAGGAAAGGCTGACGTAACTGAAACAGAATTTTTCCTTGTTGGTCTGAAAGTATTATCAGTCGATGGCACTTTAGTTGTGGTAGAGGTATACTGTGAAATGTCGTTAAGATTGTGCAGATGAGGTACCAGTTCCAACCAAAGGTTCACTTTATTGGCCCTATAGTGTTCTTTGACTCGTGGTTTTAATCCAATGTGAAGATACAGTTGGTCTTTCTGAGAATATCTGGTCCATGCTACTTCTTCAAAACGATTTGGTTTTGTATGGATGAATTTTGTGTCTTGCGGCACTGGTTGATTTGGGTCACTAAAAAAAAGAGAGATCTCCATAGTTACAAAGCATTTCAAGCAGAATTATAAAATTAACATAATTAAGATTTTATACTAAATGTTTAAGTCTGCCTTTGGACAGAGCAGAGTGCTATTCCCTAAAATTAGAGGCCTTAATAATCTTGATTAGAAACAGCATTATGCAAATAAACCCCTCTTCTACTTAGACTTCAGCAACTCCTTTACTTCCCCAAAGTGTTAGTGGCTCTCTCACACTGAAATCTTGTGCTGCTGAGGACAGATTGCCACCAGTGTGGTGATGTGGACAAATGTCTAGGAGAGATGAGAGGACATTAAGCTTTGCTTTTCTTTTTTACCAACATAAAGCTCATACAGCTCAGCATTTCCATTCACAGGCAGCATCTGTGGCCTTCCAGAGGGGAACGATCATGGCAGAGCAGAACTCAATGCAGCACATAGTCAAAAATAACAATGGTCTAAGGTAACAAAGTGTTTTGAGCTTCCAGTGAAAGAGGAATTAATGAAAAGTTTAAACTTACATATTTTATGGTCAGAAATATCAATTTCAGATAAACTGTGCTATTAAAATAAGTCGTATTATATTTGACGCAATATTTATGTAATTTTCTGTCTCAAGGGATGAAAACACCAGCGTTGGGGTAAAGTCGGTTACTAATTTAACTATATTTAACTATACACATATGTTAAATGTTTAGTTTTAGACTTTTCTGGGGTTCCCATAATTATATTTGTGTATTTTTAAAAATTTCTTCACTCAGAATGTCCACAAAGTTATTTTCCCCTCTTTTTGATGAGCTGAGGGACATTACAATAAACATAAATATCCAACCCAATTCTTAATTTCTTACTCATCCCACAACTACAGAGGCATTCCCAAGGGAAATTAGCAATGGAAAGCACTGCATCATTCCATCCTGAGTTTGCATACAAGACTGTTCGTTGTCTGGTACTCACCCAGTTTTTGCAAAGTTTGTCCAGTAGGTCATCACCACTGCACTCAACATGACATCATTTTTGGAGAAATTACAAGGAAATAATTCAGTAGGACCAATCATGGGGATTCCCAGTACGTAAGGAACCTCATCTCCATGGGCTGCATCTGCCCATGCAGGTACCTGATCTGTCTGGCAGTGATGGTAGAAGGCATAGAAATATGTAGGCGATCCAAAATTCGAGTGAAGATCTGCCGTAGCCACTGCTGGTGCAACCCACTGGTGATCAGTAAACAAAGCCAGCAGTGTTTTCCTTCTGGTCTCAGGATTGTGTCGATCTGCCCAGTCTGTGTACATAAATTTAATGGTTTCCCTCAATATATCTTTGCCTTCTGGGTATCCATATAAGTTGTCGACAAAGTTAGAAACTGCAAAGTCAAAATCACTAGCTGATATGCCATCTTCGCTATCCACGATGTTTTCAACAAATTTTAACCCTTCCCCTTGGTTAACTCCCAACATGATGTCATAGTTGAGGAACTCTCCTTGTTCCATCAGTATCTGAGGATCATCTGGTATCACATCGCCATCGATTACTGGTCCAAAGGCTATATGGTATCTTGCTGGTTGAATGTCCTGGTCGACAAGTTCTCTATAAGGCTTCTTCTGTAGACATTCTACCAGTTCTACAGTGTCTGACATGTTGCAACCAACTTTTGTAGCCAACATCCTCGCATATTTTGCAGGCTGAAAACTAACTGCCCAGCTGGAGAGAGCTGTTCCACTTTGAGCTATTGCTCTTTGAAAAAGTCCTGTGGGGAGAAATATTTGAAAACTACTGAAGTGACCTTGAAACAGCCACAGACTTGAAAGATTCAAAGGAGTTCTTTGAAACAATAGAAAACTTTAACAGAAGAGATGCCTGAATCTTAATAGTACTTAAATATACAGGACCTGACTGCCATTGTACCTGCAGGTAATGTGCACAAAATAAATGCAATATGTGCTGAAGCAAATGATTCTACTTCAATATAGTCCAGCTGAGGAACAGATTTTCTAAAGAAACTCAGGAAGAAAAAAAAGAAGTGGCTTTACCTTATGTAGGATAAGACTATCAGCTTGAAAGAAATCCTAAAATTAAAGCAATTTATAGGTTGGAGGAAAAGCCAACAAGTCTCTGAAATGGGCTGAAGTTGCATGCATATAACAATGTGTTAAATAAACCTAATACTGTTCTTCATGTTTTGTTCGGGATTAAACCTGGTTTGAGAGGTGCAGTGGTTTGAATTGTCTACCATTTCAAAGGTTTATATTCTGGACTAACAGATGAGAAGATACTAGGCAGCTATTAAATTTGTAAGTGTCTAAGTCAAAATCCTTTCTTGTAAGGAGCTTTATAAATGCAGGTTTATATTGATCACACTTGCATAAAAAGGGAAATTATATATTTTACACTATTTAGCTTTATAATTCTGCGATTTAAACATATGCTCAGGTATTCATTTAAGGCAATGATCCAGCACTGCATATAAATTTGCAGTAAATCCCAAAGACTTCAGTGCAATTAATTTGAATTTATGCTGATCTAACTAGCACTCTGGACCAAGAATTCTACCCACAGAAATAACAAAAGATGTTAAAATTGACATTTTCTTTTTTTCTTCTCACTTCTGTATGCATTTTTAAGACATATCATGGATGAAAGCCTCACCCCTGGTAGTCAATGAATCAATCTAATTTTTTTGGTTTTGACTTTAATGTAATCAAAACTCCATCTTTATTGTGCACACTTCTTGTGCTCCCTTTGTGCTGGGGTTTTGCCTTTTCCCATTACTCCATTTGAGGAGGGTAATTTGGTCTCTGAAAGAGATTATGAGTCTGAACCTTGTGCAAAATAATGTTGACTAACTTAGACTATATTTAGGTAACTGACCTTTCTGAGTTCTTTTGTTTGATTGTTTGGTTTGGGGTTTTTGTTATTTATTTTCATGAAAGTTCATTTCAGTAGCACATCTTTTGCACAAATTACTGGAAAATACTTTATACTGGACCCTGCCTCCTATAGTGCACTATGGGTAATAGAAAATGGTCTATGGCACTCAGAAGTTACACTGACTGGAGATATATGGGTCAATATTTGGGTTTAGTTATGCTGACAGGCACCTGGAGTCATTCCACGGACTCTGGGAGCCTTACTTAGGGACTGGAAGTGACATCTGGCCCCACTCACTTCATTTTCCTAAGAATGCTTCTTTGGTCCAATGCTTGATGAATAGCTGGATACTCCCACTAAAGGAGCTGGAGTCAAGATGCTGAGCTTTCCTCAGAAATTTATTCCAATAATGCACAAGATGGCTTTTACTTTGATAAGTAACATATTTCTATTGATAGAAAACTTCCACAGCCTCTAAATCAAATCAGAGACAAGCTTTTACAGCCTCTATTGCAGCACCAGACCCTGTACACTCCCAAGTTAGCTGGAATCTGTTGCTGGCAGGAAACATTTTACAAGCTTCTGAGGAATTTTAAAATCATTCCAGATTGTATTAGATCCAAATCCAAAAGTCTTAAAATAAGATAGGTGTAGAGACTGAAATATGTAAACTCAAGCCTCTCCTTAAATTTATGAGAAGTCATATCCAAGATATTATTTCCTTGCATGAAATGAGTAAAAATAAGAATGAACTTGAGCTATAAAACAGCTAAAAATATATTTGCATGTTTATAAGGTCAGATATTGAGCTAGCATAAATCCGCTCAAAGTTGGTGGAATTACCACCGAGGATCCAGGCATTGTAATAAATGCAACAAAATGACAAAGCTGAATTTTCAAAAAGATGTATTTCAGATACTTCATAATGTGTGGCGGTTTTTGCATATTTTGTAAATCTATTTTTATTCCTTTATTAAATATGCCTGAACAAGGACAGAAAGTGTAAACTAAGTGTAAGAAAATGCTGATATAAACACTATGGCTTGCTAAGTGCTACATAAACATCAAATGCTGGATTAAGTAAAAGTGGTCAAGTCCTCTGGCCATAAAGCTTTCTGAGGAAGGGAAACCAAACATCCCTCCTTCTGCTGAAGAATGCTTAGAGAAATATTCCTCCACTCAAACCATTTGGTGAAAAATGAACAATGGTATGCAAAATTATTTTCATTCTGTCACATAATTCCTGGAAGAAATTTGTACATTTTTATCTGATAATGGGTATGATTATTATTGCTGATGGGCTTAGGACTGATGGAAAGATTTAAATGTTCAATGGACCATACTGCTTTGTGACTCCTAGTCAAAGCATCACCAAATAAATAATAATAATTTGCATATATTCATCTGTATTTTCAGAGCTCACTCTGAAGATGGGTGCTGTTCTTTCTGCCCACTTGCAGGTGGGTGGCTACAACCAGCACCATCTTGAAACAGGCTGAATTCGTCCTCTCAGCTGCCAAGGGAATCTTACAAAGGGAAATGACAGGAGAAAAGTGAGCATCTGAATTTACAGCTTATGAAATTGACTGGTTGATAATCATAGAATGGTTTGGGTGTTAAGGGACCTTAAAGACCACCTTGTTCCAGCTCCCTGCCATGGGCAGGGGCACCTTCCACTAGCCCAGGTTGCTCAGAACCCCGTCCAGCCTGGCCTTTGACACTCCCAGGGATGGGGCAGCCACAGCTTCGCTGGGCATCACCACCCTCACAGGGAATAATTCACTCATAATATCCAATCTAAATGTGCCCTCTGTGAGTGTGAAGCCCTTCACTTCTTGTCTTAATCACTGCATGCTCTTGTAAAAAGTCCTCCAGTTTTCAAATGTGAACGTGAAACAAAATAAAGTGAAATACATGAAGTTTTGGAAATGTTAACATATTGGAAAATATTTAAATACTTGAAATAACTTTTCTTATTTGAAACTAATCAATTTTTCTGTTGTTTTCTTTGTTGGTTTTTTTTTAAAGGCAGGTCTAACCATCTCTAAAGGAAACATAACATACATGGGAATGTGTCACATTGTTGTTTCATCCAAATTTGAACAAAGCATGGGTTTGCTTTCTTATAAAAGAAATCATCAAAATTTTTACTGAGCCTTCTTCAGTTCCCCTCCCAAATGCTGTGTTGGCAATTTTTTGCATCAGTTTCCCCAAACAAATTTTGTTCCTGTCAGAGTTCCAGCCATGTGTTGGAATATGACACGGTAACACTTGATTAGAAGAGGCAACACGACTGTCCAGATATTTTAAGTGTGGGATTTCACATTAATGTCATGTTGCATCAAGAAGATCAATATTATCATCACAAAAGAGTTAGGGGAAGATAAAGCAGGTCTCCTCATTCCACCTGAAGCTAAATCCTTGATGACAAAGTTGGTTTTGAGAGTTCTTATGAAAGAAGATAGTGCAGTGTGACCCTTAGGTTATAGTGCAGTGAAGTAATGCTTACATCTTGTTCTTCTAGACCAGCCTATAAATATCTCCTATTTAAGAGCAGGCAGTTATGGAAGAAAAAAGAAGACTACATTAAAAATTGAATTGTGGAAATAGACTAAAATTTATACCACAGTCTTATTTTCCACTTGAGTTTTCTTGTGAAAGTTATATTTTTCTCTCATTTAAAATAGCATAACGGCATGATCTAAAGAATCTGTCACTTCTATTGACCTCAGTGGGCTCTGCACCATGACTTTGGGTAAAAGCAGCCTTTTTAATGTCAGCAGAATTATGTTTTTATGACTGGCCAATTAGTCCCCCATGGAGATATAGCAATAGAAATTAGGGGAGGATTATATGCACAGGGCACAGTGTGATGTCCCTGGTAAAACTAAAAAATACAGATAAAAATATGTGAAAACAGTGAAACAAAAGTAACGTGATCACGAAGCAAGAGCCATGCAAATGAGAGAAACTGTTTGAAAATGTGGTGCAAAAATCATAGGGAAAAAATTGGGTGCTTCAAACAGCATGCTTTTAATTTCCTTCTGTCTGCCTCAACTAGAGAGAAAGGTGTTAGTCATGGAATAGGAAAAAACATATAGAGATAATCCATTTGCAACTTGGATGCTTTGACAATTTTGGATCATGCATGCAAAACATTCAACCATTCTTTTATTAGATGACAGGAAGTGAAGTTCATGCAGTTTCAGACAAAAGATTTCTGAACTAGGTACTTGTTTCCTTCACACAAAATAGTAGTTTTAAGCATTTCAGCTGTTAGCCTGAAAAGAGAAACTGTGTCACTTTAGTTTTCTTTAAATTCTGCTCCTCAGGAGAAACTAAACATGCCTTTCACAACTGTCTGAATAAAGACGACCTCATCTACTGTGAGCATGACTGACTGGTTTTCCAAAAAGGACACCCTTAGGTAGGAAAGAACAGAGATAAAAATGATGCACCAAGAAAATGCTGTTCAAAAGTCTGCTATAAAGTGTTTCTACAAAGCTCCATAGGAAAAAGAAGAAAGTGACCCAAAATTTAAACATGCACAGAAGAGCTGAGGGAGAAGGAGACTTGTACAGCCTTTCAAAAGTTTTCTTAATATTGAGCTGAACTCAACAGTTCATAGGAACAAAGAGAATATACAGAACATCACATACTACTAATGGTGGTGGCATGCAGACACCAAAATTGTCAAAATTTGCAACCTGCATAATACCTTTGGTTGAATTGCTCCAACGGTTACCTTCAGAATAATGGGATAAAGTCAACAGATTGACGCATGAACCGCCTGCCCCAGATCCAAAAACAGTTATTCTTAGTGGGTCACCACCAAAGAACCCAATATTTTCACTAGTCCATCGCAAAGCTTGAATTAGATCAAGGAGGCCATAGTTTCCTTTTGCTGCTTGGTCCCCAGTGCTCAGAAATCCTGTGAATGGAAATGAAAAAAGAAAGGGTTAGCAAGTGCTCTTCTGGGCAATCCTGTTTAAATCTTCCAAGTAAGATTTCAAAAGTATATGCTGTTAAATATCATGCAACTACATAGTTTTCCATATTCTCTGATAAAAAAATGCAATTTTCCCACTTTTTCTTAAGCAAAATTATTCCGTATTCATTCTTTAAGCCATGATATATTAATGCAGGGGAAGATGAAGATCCGAGGCAAAATATTCATCTGAATCTTAACAGGTCACAACATATTGCTGCCAAAGATTTTGGGTTGGCTCTACTAGGTTTCAGAGTAAAGGTATAGCAAACAGATAAGATGCAGTTGTTTTGCACAGGATTTGGTCAACTCTGTGTTGCACTTCTGTACTTGGACACAGCCACAAGCTTTGCACATGCCTGAGAGTAATGATTACACTTCCCTGTAGACTCTGGTCATATCTTGGCAACATGTTGTCTTTTAATTTTTTCTCCAATCAAAAATGCAGTTTATGTCACAGGACAAGCTGGGTTGAACAATGAGAGCAGCCCTAAACTCCCTGAGCTCCATCCCATAGTCATTAAGCTGAGTTAATTGAATATATATTAAATGGATAAAGACAATTTAAGTTGTTTCTGTGACCCTTTAACAGCAAAAAGATAAGAGCTTAGGGGTAATATGGAGAGCACTACAACTGTTCCCTTTTATTCCTACTGGAGGGAAAGCTGCAGAATGTGTGAGGTGCGGGAACCACTCTTTCACACTTTACTCCCAGCAGCACCCTCACATTTAGTATTGCTGTTACTCTTGTCATTAGAGCCTACTGACTCTAAAAGGGGTACAGTAAAAACTTTGAAGAAAATCTCTGTTGATAAAAGACATTGCTTTTGGTTCCCATTTGTTGACATTTCAAATTTTCTCAGCTTAATAAACAAATGTTTAAATAATACCAGCATTATGAAGTAGTCCATACCTCCATTTGCATATCAAACTGCTTTAATGCTCACTAAATCGTGTAACTGTTTTTCAGTACATGCTTTGTAGAGAAATGCAACCATTACAACAATTATTTCCACATTAATTAGATATCAGTGGGTCTTCTAATCTCGTCGAAGTTCTACTGATTTAACTCTCTTGAGTGCAGACAGCCTACTCAAAAGAACTTTACAGTAGTTTTGCAGACAAATAGCTCTCAAAGGAGTCCTACTGTTTCATTATGACAATAAAAGCAGCTTTTGAGACATTTCTAACAAGACATGTGTGCATATACATCTATAAAGCAAGGATTTAAGAAAACTACAAATAGTTGCATGACTATACCTGTACTCATGTATATAAAGAACATGTCATTTGTTAATTTATTACTCTGATTTGACTTCAAAGTTTGCATTTGCTATTCTGTCCTATGTGTAGACATTTATACTAACAGCCCTTCTCTGCTGTAAACTGCACTGAAGGATAATTGGCCTCACTGCCTCAGTAGTTGAGCTCTGCTCCATTTAGGGCAAGGAGCTTTGTTTGTGTAGGTCAATCCTGATTTTTGCTATCATGGAAAGTGAACAGGAAAGTGGCATAGGGTGCCAGGCCAGCAATTCTCCCACTTCCAGACCTAATGTATCAAGCCTAATGGACAAACTTCATCCATTGTAGCCATAGTAAATTGTTATTCTCTACTAGACTGAAATAACCACTGTTATTTACAACTTAACTAGATAAAAAGCAAAGCAGCATTGCCACCATAGAGGAAAATACCACCTTGATATTCAGGGAAAGCCCAGAAAGGAAGTTCTAATTATTATTAATTTATTCATTCTCACTTTACTATTACAGCTCAGTACAGAGTTGTTTATTATGACATTATCTTACTCTGTTCACTCTCCATTTTCATATGTGGCCAGAGGGCTGATGTGCCTGCCTGTGTGAAAGCATGGCCCCCATACCATCCTTCCTGCACAGTATTCATTCTTGTCTTCATGCTCCAGTAAAATGTTGTCCCCCATAAATAGTTTTTAAGGACACAGAGAGATGATGCCTTTGAATATGACAGCAAATCTAATGAAAGCCCCCTAACCACTCTCACTGCCTTAGTCAGTGTGCTTGGAATTGAGGGATGGTACCACAGACTGTAAGAAAATTAAAATGTAGGAAATTATGGAAACTACAGAATCCTGTGGCTGCACATACTGGGAAATTCTTCTCCTTTCTTTGCATAAGTATACAATTGTGGAAAATCAGTGACAAGTCAGTTCATCATATTAAGCACATAAGGGACTGCAGTGACAGCAGTTACCAAACTTGTGACATAAACTTTGCTTTATTCCCATTTCCCTGGCTTGCAGATTCCCTCAGCCTGGTCAGGATCTGCTCCCAGCACAGCTGCAGCTTTGGTTTAAAGAGATCCTGTAGATTTCTCAAAATGATTCCAAGGTGCCTATTAGGAAAATAGATGATGGGGTTACAGCTGAGCTACAGTGGTTGTCCTGAACAAACACAAATGTGAACACTCAAACATTCTGAAAAAGTTGTTTTCTTTACTCTGTATAATATGCAGCAAAGTGGAAATCAAGCAAGTCTTTGCCTGGAAAAGCAAGATATTAAAATTATAGGTAAAGCCTTAGGGCAATCCCTTGGTGTTAAATTAGTTCATATCAAGGTCTGAAGCTGGATGGGGAAATGTGAAATCCTTGGTAAACTCTAAATAAACTACTTTTAAAAAAATCTTTGTGAAAAGGCTCTTAGAGGAAATGTTTCCTCTTGCTAAAAGTAGACATCAGGAACCTTGCATTCAGTTCGGGGAATGTGCCAGGAGGGGGAGCTTTCAGTTTAGTTTAAAAAAAAAAAAAAAAAAGAAAAAGAAAGGAAAAAATGCAGTATTAGTAATATTCCCCTCATTCATCTATATTAAACAAATTATGACTTGTGTCCAGAGCAACAGCTCTGATGCAAAAGAAATACCTCACGCCTCCTCAGCAAGAACCACATTGGCTGACTTCCATATCTGCACAAGATGGATGATGATTGATGTTGACTTTCATGACATGAAACATTTCTATCTCGTTTTTCAGAACCATAAGAAGCCTGTTAATATCACCACCTGTTCATGCCTTTTTTCCTCTATGCAGTGGTATCAGCAAGGCTTAGGAGAATTCAGAATGTTATGAAATCAGACATAGGACTGATAGAACAGATGAGGGTTTTCTTTCCATTTTGTGGGTTTTTTTCTAGTGAGGAGGTGCCTCAATACAGATAAACTCATCGAACTGAACACCTGTAGAGAGATGCTTTAAGACACAGCATTGTACCCAGCCTGTCAGTCTGGGGGTACAGGTACTTATCCCTATTTACCACACAGATAAACTGGAGATTGGAACAATATGCTTTGTCGTTATCCCAAGAGGAGGTTTCAGTGTGTAATTAATCCAGATACCATGCATTTCAATGCATTCATATGACACAGTCATTACACTATCTAGTTATTAAGCTTGCAATTTTGAGTCACAGAGGGGAACCTGCTCTTGCTGAAAAGGGCTTGTGTGTCTGAAAGATCCTCTGTTTTTAAACTGCATCAGCTAGTCTATTAAAATGTATTATCTCTTTCTGCAAATACTGTCTTATTATTATCCTTGGATTGTCATCTCACCAAGAACACTGCTATCATTTTCTGCCACCTTTTGCCCTTGTAAAAAAAAAAAAAAAAGGAAATAAATTATTCCTTATTTTAGTTATTCCAGGAAGACATTTGCAAAAAAACTTAGTTTTGCATTATTCTCTCAAAAGGTCAGATTGAGCTAATTTTGTTCCATAATTAAGTCCTTCTACTGGAAATATTCCAATCATCAGCTGAACAATTGCTATTTTATATTCTGAATGGAGAGGTTATCTCTTCTTTTATCTCCTCCAGAGGAGCAGACTCTAATAGAATTATGGAAGTGAGGATGTGGTCTTTTGTGAGTTTAAGAAAGAGATTTATTAAGCTCATTTGGACCATTTCTCTGTTACATGTCTGTTAGACAAATATATAAAGAGTGCCACAACCAGGACCTGTATTTTGTATTAAGATAAATTTTAATGCTTTATAGGCTTATCTGCCTGGGTAATGATTTCTGCTTGCCATTCAGATAAATCTTTTTCTAATGTGATTCCAGCATTTTTGAAGAGTAAATAAAATAATGGACTTTGGAGACTTAAAATATTTAGTTGAAAACCTTTCTAGTTTGAATTGCTTTAAGCTCTGGCCTAATTTTAACATTCAAATTAATGCAGAAGGGAAGGCCAAGGCAGAATTTTTCCTATTGTAAGGAACTGCTACAACCCAATGATGCAGTAAGAGACCAGGTGCATACTGGTGGGTATAAAAGTGCCATTTCACATCACAACAGACCCAAAACTTCCCTCTAATGAGTTCTGTCCACAGGAGTCTTTGATAACCCAGTGACCTTCGTGGCTAGATGGAAGTAAGGGGCAGAATGTCATGCTGGACAAAAAATACACAGCAACAAATGCTACTCTAAAAATAAGAGTGTATAAAGACTGGTCTGACATGCTTAAAGGGGTTTTTCCAAGTGCTGTGTCTCTGAAAGCAGTAACACTTCAGACTTTAATATTACCCACCTGCCTAGGTACGTGTTATAATAACTTAGCTGGGTTTCTAGTTACAATTCCCTGTGCAGTCAAATGACATCTTTTTTTTGTTAAAAGCAAATGTTAAATTGTACAAGTATAAATGCACCAGTGCATACTGGAAGAATACAGGGCATATTTTGAGGGAAGAATTTATATTCCCTCTGGATCACAAGTTCCTTGCTTAGGACTTTAGTTCGACACCTTCTATTAATATTGAATGGTAATTGCTACGTACAGAAATTTTCTGCTGCCCTTTAAACTCTACCCACTCAGATAGGAATGTGAGCAAGATAAGCAATTTTTAAGAGAGATGGTTAAACTTAAAGAGCACATTTGTTTTCATCTTAGCCATCTCTGTAGAATTCACATCAGCTAACGAACCTGAATGAATTACGTGAGCAGCAGCGCTGTGAACATTAGTGTATATGTGATATTCATGAAGCAGAGGATCCTGCTCCTCGCTTTGCTGACCAGCACATCCTAATATTAACAGCATATTTTAGTCATTGATAAGGGGTAAGGTGACTAAAAGGACTAGGAACTCCATAAGAAATATGTAGGAGAACATGAACTATTCAGCGCATGAAAAATATTCCTCTGTAGACATCTGCAGTGTACCTCTGTTTGGGAATCAGATAAGCAAGTCTTCTGAAAATGCTTCTAAAGCAGGAGTTTTGTATGAAATTCATTCAATATACGGAAGAGTGACTGCAACATTAGCAAAGTTCTTGTCTCTTTCTGTAGCTCTCTGCCACATACATATTAGTAATGAGATGAATGATTTCAGAAGTGCAAGATTTTAGTTTAACTCCATGAGGGGTGCACAGCATCATGCTACATCATTATGCACTCTTTCCTGGCTTTTTGAGATCATAGAATCATTTATGTTGGAAAGGACCTTTCAGACCATTAACCCAGCATTGCCAAGTCCACCGCTAAACCATGTCCCCAAGTGCCTCCAGGGATCGTAACTTCCCTGGCCAGTGCTGCTGGCACAGCAGGCAGCCTTTAGAATTTCCCAATTATTTCACCAAAGTAAACAATTTACAGCATTGAATCAGTAAAAACACAAACTTGTCACTATATCCTTTGTTGTTTTGAAAATATGCATGGAAAAAGATGTGCATAAACTCTGATGTGCTTTTTCAGCATTGATCTTCCTTCTACTGGAATTTTTAACACTCCTCCCAGGGTAGTAAATCCTTTGAATTAGTATTAGCGAAGTGGCTGGAGCCTACAAAAGGACTGGTCTTTCCTTGTGGCTCTTTGAAACAACAGAAGTTTTCGCTCCCTTGCATTTTACCTAATTTCTTCTCCTGTGAGAGACTAAATGAGCCAAACACTGCAAGGTACAGAAGTCCCTTACAGCTGTTTCAGTCTAGCGTCTGTCACTTGCCAGCACTAAAACATTACAGCAAAGGCAGATTGCAAAAAAGGGAAGTGCCCCACACCAGAGCACTTCATTCCACTGCCAGAGATGTATTGGCACGACCTCACTGGGTGTGATGCAGCCTGAAGCAGATTAACCCTCAGGCTTTCTCCAAAACACAGGTTCTCTTTCACAGGCTTTGGTATATCAAAGTCCTTCAAACGACAGAAAAAAGGTCTGGATGAAGCTAGATTTTTTTGCTATCCTGAAAAGATAATCATCAGCTATTACAGAAGGAAGAAAATTGCTCAGATGTTCTTGGCAAGCTGGCACTGTTGAGCCTGGGAAAGAGAAGGTTGCATGGAGACCTCACAGCACCCTTCCAGTATCCGAAGGGGGCTATGTGGAAGCTGGAGAGGGAACTTCATCAGGAACTGTAGTGATAGGACAAGGAGTTCAAACTGAAAGAGGGAAAATTTAGACTGCATGTCTAAAGAAATTCTGTGAGGGTGATGGAGCCCTGGAACAGGGTGCCCAGAGAAACTGTGGCTGCCCCATCCCTGGAAGTGTCCAAGGCCATGTTGGATGGGGCTTGGAGCAACCTGGGTTGCCCCTTGGTGCCCCTGCCAATGGTAGGGGAGTTGGGACTAGATGATCATTAAGGTCCCCTCCAACCCAAACCATTCTATGATTCTACAATTCTGAGTATGCCATAGATGTTGAAACAGCCTGAGATTATAATTTCTAGCATTCTTTGAAGGCTGGGAGAAGAGAGTGACTCTCTTTGCCTTTAAAGTTTCATTAAAGAGATGATAAAAGTCTGAGAGTGCTTTGAAAATCCTTATCTGCCTCTTCTTCACACGGTCAATGGTTATTTCCCACTCTGTCTTTTCTGTCACATTGAGAGAGCTGTGGGCAGGCTCTCAGATTCTGGGTATTTTCTACGTGCAAGATATGGATGTGTCAGTCCTCTCCCTGTGCCCATCCCATGCCTGCACACGGAGCTGTGGTATGGGGCAGGCTTCAACATGGGCAGCATGAATGAAAGGGGCTCCAGCTGCCCTCTGCTTGTCAGCCCCCTGCTCTAAGTACAGCACAGCCAGTCCCAGATGATCACCAGAGAGATCAGCTCTGTAGTAACTTATTATAGATGATCTTTACTGAAATCAAATGAAAGCCTGATAACAATCTCAGAGATACTTTGTGAGCTCTATAAGCAATAGGGCTAGTCTGCTAGACGTGCTCTTTCATACTGATTTCTGGATATGCTATAAAAGAAAAAAAAAAGAAAAGGAGGAGCAAGTCTACTTTCAGAAACAGAGCTGCAGATACTAATTCTACAAGATTTTAAGTGATACCTGCTGACACATTTCGAAAAGTAGAAGTGAGCCTTAAGAACTGATGAATGACATTATGGCATGGGTGGACACGAGGCAGCTGGAGTCTGATTTTAATGTCTCCTCTTCTTCTTTAAAAAAATACAGGAAAAAAAGATGAAGCTTGGTACAGAAAATATCAGATATCTCTGAATATTCTCATCTTTGAAAAAACAAGCAATTCTGCTGCCAGCAGAGAACATCTGCTTAAATGCCTTCCACAAGGTAAAAATCATAGTTGTTAGTACATGGCTGAGTCATGCTTTAGGGCAGCTCAAGTTTTAGTTTAAAGTATTTTTAAGTGGCATACAAAGTTTAAATAGGAAATGAACAACATTATATTACCAAGTAATACACTAGCAATTCTCCTGTGAATCACCATCTGAGAACTTGAACAAAAATATAAATAAAATTGTTTCTAAAAGACAGCAAGGGCAAAACAAAATCTTACAGGATAATGTGTGGAATAGTAAAAATCAAACACAGACTGATCCTTTCAAAATACTCAGCCAAAGCCCAAATGATAAGGAAAGGCTACAGGAGAGAACAGAAAAGTCCATCGCCAAATCCAACACTTGACTCTCCTACTTGGCAGAAGAAAGCAACGCCCCAAGGGAGAGATTGTTGTCTTCACCAGGATGGAGTGCACAGCTGTTCCAGCCCTACTTAAGCAGTGGAATACGCAAAATTAAGCAGCCCACAGCACATTGCACCAAATATCTGTCCTTTGCTATGGTCTCTCAGCATCCCCACTTTCAGCAGCAAGCTCAGAAAACAGGGATTAAGATATGCTGCCCTTCCATGCAATATCCTATAACTTTTAACTTTATATGATACAACTCAAGGCAGCAGCTACAAACCTGGAAAAGATGTTATAGCAGAGAGTTAACGATTATCAATGTTCTTAATGTGCAAGGCTTTAAAGATCAAAACTGGCCCTATAAAATTCTGCTTTCCATTTTCACTCAAGATTTTGGCAAAATGGTTATCTGAAGATAGCCCAGGTGGAACTTGAAGATCTTTCTACTCAATATATTTTGAGAATTTTTTGCTATATAATAAGCTGTGTAATAAGTGCAGCTACTTAGAACTACATGGAGTTCAGATTCAGCTTTCTAAAGCACCTTTTAGGTAATACGTTTTAATTGATTATTAGATGCCAGAGAATGCTTTTTCTAACTTAGACCTGGAAATTCTCTTTGCTTTATAACGGTCACTCTGGCTGTATCTCAGTCTAGGCTTTCAGTAATACTACACATTTTTTTCAGAATTTTGACTATGCAAATGACAGAAAGGATGGGCTTAATTTTTCTAGCAGAGAAAATCCATACTTCAGAAATAAAAAAAAAAAATTAAATTCCTAATTAAGAGTTCCACTGAGAAGGACAGCACCATAATTTTTGATACTTCTTCTCAGTGTTGAGATTTGCAATGAGGGTCCAATCAATACTAATATATATTCCATGAGCTGATGAAAGGGAAGTTAGAAATTTTCATGTAAACCTGTATATGCAAATCACTAGTTAGAAGCCTAGCAGCTATCTGGAAGTGCAATCTTTCAATCAGAACACAGAAATTATGGTGCTAATTTACTGTGAACTCAAATCTCCTTATTTGAGAATAAACAGAAAAGATTAACCACTGGACCAATTTACAAAGTATGTCATCGCTTGCATTCTCAAATCAGAACTGGTGGCCTTCTGAACATTTCACTGTTCAGATAAGATTCAGTTCAGGAAAGCTTTATAAACAGTAAAATACAGGTAGAGGTCAGACCAGATCAACACAAAAATGCTGTCTTGCTTTTGAATGTGTAAGTTGAACAGCACATGAAACTTAAATAATCAAGATCTGAATTCTGTAGCCTGCTCAGTGCACAAACCCTTTAAATGCAGTGGGAATTTAAATAAGTTTTGAGAAACCTTGAGAAATGAACCTGATCTACTTTCCTTCTTTCTCTGCCTTTCCTATCCCCTTCTTTTTTTGTGAAGCTTAATCTTATTTAATCAGCATCAACGTTATTCTTGGAGTCCTGTTATTCATGTGGATTTACATCTGTGTCCACTGTGATCTCTGAAATACACTTGGGGCACACCATCACTTTATCACTTGACAAATCCTCAGGAATACCTGGCAGTATTTTCCCCCAGTGATAACAACCTGCCACACTCTCTCTGGGTTCTCTGAGACCAGCTGACTCCTTGACCTACCTGTGGCATCCCATCCACACCTGTCTCCCTGCTGCAATAAACTGTGCACTGGTACTGCAGGGAACAGGAGGATGACATTCTGCCCTGCCTCTTCAACCTAGAGGCACGTTTGTCTTACTGAAGGCACTGCATCTTTGGCTATCTTAGCCTGCATGTAAGAATAACTTCTGGTAAAAAAAATGTAAGTAGAAAAAGCAGCAACCCAGTTTCAGTCTGAATTGTGAGGTGAGGCACGTTGCAGCACAGCGTAACACCCTCATAATTACAGCACATCAAGTTGCATATCACAGCAGCTGCCATTTGTGTTTGTGATGGCAGAGATGCTGAGTATATTCTTACTCAGAGAGAAAGACTTGTCCAACAGTGAGAAAGCTAAGAAATATAATAGGCTTTCCACATATACCTGTTGACCTTTCAAAGTCGTGGGCCACTTATCAGGGACCAAAGATCACTCAGAAGAGCAAACCAATTAAAAGCAAACACAAAAATACTTTATGCCCATCAGAACCATGAGGGAAGACTTGGGAAAGTCTATAACAAAAATGTCTTGCAAACAACTGTTTTAATCCACAAGCTTGTGCTACTGAGATTCTTATGCTGTTTTCATCGCTATTAACTGAACATCAGAAATCTTTGTAAGAGCATATATGCCCAGACAGAGGCATCAAATCTAATTTTCTGGTAAATATATATCAGTTCTGGTAAAATGTGAAGTAACTAAGAATTAACTGCATCACCATATGCCTGTTCATTTCTTAGAGAGCATCCTGCCTCTCCTAGTACAACTTTTGCTCTCTGATATGTCTGAATTTCCCGTTCCATATAGCAAGGTGCTTTGTTTCCTTGCTGTGATTTTACTCTGCTGCAACACACATTTTATATCTTAAGGGCAGGGAGCTGAAGAAAAGTCAAGGATTGGATGAGGGCAGCTGTTGCAGAGATGGTAACTGCCATTTACCCCAAAAATAATTACTATTAAACTATTCCTCCCCAGCAGAAGGGATTTGGCTACTGCTGATGGTACAGTGGATAAGAAAAATAGTAGGACATAAAAGATATGTATTAATTTATACATCATACACACAACTCCTGCCTATCTCTTCAGAGTGGTCTTGTAGAATACCTGGTCATATGCATATCCCCTAACTTTTCTAGCAATAATATAAATAAATACAAGGTGTCAAAGAATCATCCTTGTCCACCAAAATGGAAGGAAAAAAGACTCAAATCCACACAAAATTAATTGAGGCTAGAATTACTGAAGCTTCATCTACTGCAGTTTCACATTGGTGCACTTCAATTAAGGCATAATAGGAGCGAAAAGTAATTTATACTTATAGATTAGATGTCATCTGTGAAAAATCGCCGATTAACTCACAGTAGGCTTCTGGAGCACCAGAACAAACGTTATAGCACTCTGAGTTTCACTCTTCAGCTGGCACCTTGATACCACAAAAGCAAAGCTGAAATACCTTTATTTAGAGGTATTGTTAATAAATGCTTCATACACATTGGCACACACAGAATCATGCTAGCAGCATGTGGATCTTCCGGCTTCACTAAACAAAGTTTCATTCACCAAAACAGTACTAACACAAAACTGCCTGTTCCGTTTGGGAATGACAATCTATATTTGGTCACTGAAAGGCAACTTTTTTTAATCTGTTCTATCAGAAGAGTTCCTTGAAAAGTTGCCTATTGCAAGCTCAGCTAAATGCAGAGTTCTAGTTTTCTGTTGGATGTTGCATCCTTTCATCCTACTCTGTGATGAGTATCATATGCTTTACCAATACATCATCTGAAAATGATGGACCAGACTCATTGCTCTTCTAAATCTAACTAATTCTATTCACGTCAAGAAAATCTGACAGTTCATACCAAGCAAGAGTGTAATTCCAGGCCTTTAATCTTCTGAGATATGTATAAGCATCACATTCATAGATAAGGCATCAAACATACAGCATCAACAAAATGTCCAAACTAAGTAATATTTCATTGGTAGCATAAAATAATTGATGTTTCATATAATTATGTGAGATGACTGGAAGCTGAAGTAAAAGCCTGGAAATCTTGGAAAAGGAAAACTTGTATACATATGCCATCCAGCCTCCAGTAACAGAGATCGCTCTACATTTAAAGGTTTCTGCAGCAAATAGAGTGAAAGAAAACCAGAGTCCAGATGAGGTAAATACACTGTTAAAGATGCTAACTTTGCATTTACTGCCCCTATATTCAGTCCCAGCAGGAAGCCAGGTATTCAATACTGCCTAGTTGGAGAGTATCACAACAGCCTCATCTAGTTTCATCTTTTTGCTATCAGAACACAGAAATCTCGTAAGTAGCAAAGTGGGAGAAACTAAAACAGCAAAACCTAAATTATTTCATGTTTCTGTCGTGTATTTTAAAATTTAATTCTTTTTTTTTTAAAGTCACTCTATAATTGTAATGTAATATTTTGATACAATACAATTACACGGTCTTCGAGTATGAGGATTCTTTTATTGGGAAGGTAATATTCTTCAGTTACTCATGTTTGGGTTAAATTAGATGTCTTTCAGCTTGCAACACCCACTTACAGCCAAACTGAGAAGGAACACCAGTCAGAGGTCACAGGGAACACATTCTCAGCCCTGAGGAAGAAGTGAATTTATACAAAATGGTCACGTCTAACAAAACAGCGCTCAGAAGAGGACGAGAATGTCAAGCACTTCTATAAAGCAGCTAAGAAACATTATGGCAAGGAGGGGCTTGCTGAGAGACATCGCTGTGCTATTTTGCTGTTACAATTCTTATAGCTTACTCCAAAGGGAACTAATATGCACAGGATTCACACGGTAAGTAAAACGGTGCTAATTTGTTTTTAATACTTAAGCAAATACTACAGGTTCTAAAGGCACTTTCTATACCCTCAGATGAGTTGGAAAATCTAATCTGTGTTAATTTTCCCAAAAACAGATGGTACATGAATTAAATGGTGTAGACCCTTTTAAGCTTCCATTCTCACTGGGTCCCTTTTGGGATAACTAATGTTCATTTCTTAGGGCTCTATTCTCCTGCACTTATTTCTCTTAAGCAACTGAAAACAGCCTTCTTAATTGCATAGGAAGATGCACTCAAGGGGAGAAAAGTCAGAGTTTGGACCTTCAAGGGATTATGTTATGTATGCAGAGCTTGTCACTGAATCCAATATTTTTTTGCATGGACAGCACAATGCTATCTGTGTTATTTACAATTGAAAAATGATTCATTCCAGTCCAAGCAATATCATTAGCTACGCAAAGCAGGACTATGCCATTAAACCTCACTCATGTACATCAATTCAATGCAAGGTGTATGGACTCTTAGGAGTAAAAGCCACCTGACCTGAAAATAAAAATTGCAAACAGTAAGTATTAACAGGTGATTTTGGGTGTTGTTTATTATTGTAAATGGCTTAAAACTTCACCACACCCCTGGGCTTAATTTTGTTAGAGAGGTAAAAAAGCTTCGTGCAAAGGAAATCAATTAACACGTGGAAAAGAGAAATTGGGAAGATGAAATAGCATTAAAAGAGAGTTTGTTAAACCAATTCAATTCACAGCTTTTCAGCAGACTGAGACAAGCAGATTTCTGCCAGTGTCATTGCAGCATCATGATCTTAAAAGAAAAAAAAAAAAGATTCAAAAAACCTTCAGTAGCCAGATGGAGGATATTGTGTTCTCCTGGAGCTGCTGCAACACCTGCCATGTCTCCTTCCTCTAAGTCAGGCATTTGCACAGGGCGCATAAGCAAGCCCAAGTCCAAAGGTCTACTTTGATTTCAGTCATGATCTACTCCTTACAGGATAAGACTAGGGGGGTGGGGGGAGGAAATATTACTCTTGTTATTTTCTATGACATTTTTGTGTTGCCTTGAATTACTCTGCAATCAGGATGGTTTACAGTATGTTATGATTTTATCCTCACCTGAATAATTAGGTAGTAGCAATACTCAATTCAAAGGAACAAGAAGACAGCACAGAGAAGGGAGTGACATGCCAAGATTATAGAGGAAAGCTGTGGTGGAAGAGGTAGTTGAACCTGGCTCTGAATTGCAAGGACAGAAATATGATCTGGTAGACTTAAGCAATGAAATCAAGAATTATTGTGCCATTATATTTTGAAGATTTTTTTTCCAGCCACATACCCACCTTTACAATTCCAGTGTGAATGCTCTTTTAACATACTGCATAGTGTAAGCTGGGTGCTAACTGATGAAATAAATTGAGTTTTAATGGACTTTGCTCAACAACACACCCCAAATGACACATCAGTAATTACCATCAATCTCAAGCAACATCCTGACAAAGTTACTGAGTGTAAAGCGCATCTGCTGATTGCAATGGATTGCATTCTTGGTCTGCTTGAGATTTGTCAGAAAATGTATTTATACTCAACATTAATTCTGCTGACTCTGAGGATTGCTTCAGTTAACAAAGGCATCTCTGACACTGCAATATCGAATCACGTCCCATTTCTGCCAAAGTAGTTCTAGCAAAATACCAGCTGTTTTCAGTGGAGGATCAGTGTGATACAATGAGTTGATGTGCTGGCTTGATTAATCTTTATATGATTTCCCAGCTTCTAACATAACATGTGCATAACTTTCTATTTGTAGTCACCGGTGTAGAACATCACTTGACAGTTAAAGTACTTACAGTCTTGTTCTTTACTCAGGAGAGAGTTACTGAAGAAAGAAAGTTCATCTCTTTTCATTTGTTAAGTTCTGAAAAGAGCAGTGATGGGTTGACTGCAAAGACTGTAGAAAGGGAGTGGCTCAATGACTAGCAATTTCATTTACTATCACTTCATGTATCATTGCTGTTTTCCTCCATCAGAACAAAAGGTACCACATGGGTTTTGCTTTTTCAGTGATCCATCAGTCAAATTCAAAGAAGATGATGAATAATTTTGTTAATTCTTACAGAAATATCACATATGATTTAAGAAATAAGTAGAATAAATCCCTGAATATTTAGAACTAGTCTCAGTAGTTTTAAGACTAATGTGTTTCCTTCTAGGATAGAAATTGGAATTTCTACTGTATCCTTTCTTCTCAAAATTACAGTTATTTGATGCAAGTTTGGAGGATTATTTAGCAGCATTATGGAAGACCACTGAAAGCAGTACAGTGGCTGGAATACTGTGCTCCTCTCTGCTGTCACTAAGTCAATCTCCAGCTATGACAGTCTATATGAAGGTGGATGAAATCTAACCTTGAACTGTTTTTTTCCCCAATCCTCTCAATACTTTTTCAATTCTTTATTTGCTGCTTCATTCCAAGCCATTTTTAAATACTGCTGTGCACTGCCCCAGCTATTGTTTCCCAGAATGTGTTTATCACAGTCAACAATGTATTATATCTCACACTAAAAGTGACTAAACACAAAAACTGCTGTGCAAACCATGAAAAATATTTACTTTAATACTGTAAATCACTGCCTGATAGCTGTTGGGAATGGGCCATGTAGGAGAGTTTATGCTTCCTTCTACCTTTGTCCTTCTTCCCAGAACTATGCCAAAATAGATATGGAGCGTGGAAAAAAGAGGTGCTGTGTGCTAAAAAATGTCTTGAGTGAAAGAATACTATAGCTGGACGGTGAAAAACTTGCTATTGCTTGGGAATTCCAGGATTGTTATATTTCAAATGTGTATGACTTGGATCTCTTCTCCTTTTCAAAGCATAGTAAGTGTTGTGGAACTGGGAAGGTGTTCTCTGCATTCAAAATGTGGTGGTGAGTTTATTCTTTTTCTTTTTCTGATATATACACATATATATCAGGATCAATGAGTTTCACTGCTGATAAATAAAGATCAGAGTGCTTTCTCCATATCACAGTGTCCATACATACACCCTTTCCACACACAGACAGAGTAGGTATTGACCAGTGTAAAAACCACAGTAAATAAGGAGGCGCAGTTATTATCATATAAATGATAAGAGATCGGGTAATAAAGTTGGGATGGAAGAATGAGCACACCCAAGACCCATATGGAAAAGCCATCCAAAATGGAAACCCTCACCTGTCACTTCCTAAGAATTTGCTCGTGGGAATTTTGCCATACTTTCCAGAACAAATGACTGTTTTCTAAAGCAGCAAAGCCAGTGAGCTTAATGAAGATATTTCCATTAATTTCACAGACTCTCCATTGCTCATGTAAAACAGGGACTGCACCTTGGTACATTTCCTGCTGTTTATTGCTCTTGTAACTAAATCACGTGTATGTTTTAAAATAAAACCCTGAAGCTATTTATTCCGAAGCGATTAATTGATTGGGGAAGATGCTTATTATAAAATAATGAAAAATTTGCTTCACAGCTCAACTGATGCATCTATTTACTGTTTCCAATAACACAAAGGGCAGAAAGGGAAGGAGCAGTAATTTCATCACTATATTGTTTCCTTTCATCTGTTTTCAAATTAGTAATCAGATTACCTTTTGTCTGTACTCTCTTGATGGAGGGGTGAACAGAATGAACTTTTCACCCCTAGAATCTTTTATATTCAAAGCATTTGGTTTCCCACAAGCTAAAGAAAAAATAATTACGCAATCTTTGTTCCCACTGCAGGCACCTCGCAGGTTTTAAATATAATAAATGCATTCTGGCAAAGTTAATGTACCATAAAATCAAGCAGACTGTATCACTCTTTGATACATATACCTGGTAAGCCATCACTGAAAATAACAGTAATGTATGCTAACAGATTATTCATCCATAGCAGACCCACCTTCTCTGTCAGGGAAGGTATTTTAAGATACAAAAACATAATCCCCTCCTCCTGTATGTTTTCCCTGAGTCTATTATTTACCCAGGATGCACAGCCTTGTTTAAGTCCTGCTTTTAGTCAATTTTATAGCACAACTGAAACACTGGAAGTCAAGTGACTCAATGCAAGGTCACACAATGAATCTGTACCTCCGTGCAAACCAGGGCTCGGATGCAGCCAGCACCTGCTCCCTTAGCCTACATCATCCTGCCTCCTCTTGTGAAAGCATCAGCCTCAAAAAGAAGTTGGTCTTGCATATTCTGTCATTAAGGGCAGGTGAGGCTCTCAAGGCAGAGCAAACTGCACTGGTAAAACCAGCTTAAATCCTGCTGGTTCCTCTGTGTTGTGGAAATTGTACTTGTCTTTCGTGCAACAAAACAGTGCAGATGCCAAGGTCATAAAAAGTTTTATATGGCTGTGCCTGCCGTCTTCTCAAGGTGGGTTGGCGAAGCGAAGGGCTACAGACAGAAAAATGGAGTAATAAAGTTTAAGTAGTGGGCAATAATATCCATCTGCAGTGCTGCAATGCCGATTAAGAGATTGAAAAAAAACTCCCTGTGGCTCTAATTGGATTTTCCTGGGTTGTGTACAACCCTTGGGGGCCGAACGTTGATAAAGCCTCCTCATGCTGCCTGTTTATGCCACACGTGTGACTCCATGTAATGGACTTACCCATAAAACACACAAATTCTTACAGTGCTGGGGAGCTGGGCTGTTGCAATGCCCTTCAGAGACCTCTGTATATTACTTAGAAAATCACCGTCTCATCAATTAGCAAGACACAATGTAACACTAACAGCCATCTGAAGTTGTCATATTAACATTAAATTAGGAACAACAAATAGTCATAATGCAGAAGTCTATGTGTGGTTAACTAACTTAAATAAACCCCTCTTGGATCTTATACATTGCTAACCATAAATGTAAGTACATTTGAAGGAAAACAAGTAAATTTGAGGAACAAATATAAAACACATGGTAAATACCAAGTTTTGAAAAATGAGACTTGTCTGGGAAAAAAAAAGCTCTAGCATTTGAACATTGCCTTCTGCTGAAACCTGTTTTCATTTACTAAACTCTTTACATGTGCTCTAAATAAAATTAAAAAAGCAAAATGAAGACCATTCCTGAGTCTGCAGACAGCCTTTGCAAGCGTTTGCTTTTCTTCTCACAGATTTCCTAAACTACAGACCAAAGCCATGGACTGTTCCCATTCAATGCCAATTTTCCAACTCATTAAACAGGAGAGAAAGCTGAAACTGTTTCATTAAATGGAAAGAATACGGCAACTATTTAGTGAGAAGAAAACTCCAAAACAAAAGAAATATTAGAAGACTGGGAATGTAATTATAATTTTGTTAGGAACAGAAGGAAGCTGGAAGGATAAAGTAACAACCCTCTGACTCTCCCAATAATCAGAGCATTGAGAGTCAGGAAGGAAAATCAAGAGGCTGGGAACAGAGAGGTACGTCTGTGATTCATCAACACAGAGCTGTCACTTATATTTGTTTGAGATTATTGGATGCTGTTTATTGAATTTTGTACCTTGCTTATGATTGTCTGCTTCTTTCACCAGATGATTCCTGTATGACCTGAAGATTTCAGAAGTTCACAGTGACTGAGCTCTTGATTTTGGGAACCATGTTGGTGGTACAGGGTATTGAAGGGAACATCACAAAAAAATGGAGTCAGCACCTCATTTAAAACCCTGACAAATCATAGGGAAGAAGGAAGAAGATCAGCTAAATGAACCAATGACACTAAAAAGGAAAGGGGCTTGTGAACACAGAGGCAGAGAGTATAAAAACATAGCTAAGAAAGATTGGCTTCTGAAAAAAATGTAGACCATGAAACCTGGCCAGAAATGGGACAAGATGGGATAACAATGTTAAAGATTTCTCCACTTCTACCCCAGTTAAGTCCATCACAGGTTTGCATTGCTTAGAGCAGCCAAAAGTCATCCTTCTGCAAATGCAGCTTAGCACTTATTAAGCAGCTGAAAGGTACCAAATAACCCAGGTATCTAACAGTGTGTCTTCCTTATCAGGAATACAAAGGAAAAACAAATTGGAGTAAGCTCACAAAAGAGAAACAAAAATGATAAGGTGTTGAAAGGGAAAGTGTTCAGGAAAGATTAAAAAGTGGGTAAACAACACAAGGTAAAATTAATATAGTTTGGTCAAAAAACACCCCAGGGACAGCAGGTACATTACAGTATGAATTATTCAGGTTGCCATGTAAAGTTTATGACTAGACACAATAGCACCAAAATAAGGCCAAGAAACAAATAAACTTCTTGGCTATGACAGCTGCTAAAAATGAGGGAAATGGGGCCAGACCTCCTTGATCTGAACTTTGAAAACTAAGAGACACAAAGCACCAGAAAGTTTTGCGATGGTGGAAATGGGGATATGAAGATAAAAAAAATAGAGCTTTTCCCTGTCTAATTTCTCAAGTTCTGTTTCTGCAGCTTTGCTGATAGTGTGATTGATAAATGATCTCTACAGTATTTTACCATCACTGTGCTCCTGCTTTCCAGTAATGAGAAGACTTTCCTTAAAAGGGCAGCATATGGGAGGCTTTCTCTGCTTTATAAATTTTATCCTTGAAGCAGGCTAGCTGCCAATTATTGCAGAAGGTTAGAGAACCTGGAATGTGAGTGCACAATACGCTTCAGATCCTCTCTGTGGCTCTCTAGAAAAAGGCATCTTTTATAAAGGAGGTCGATGTCATTTCCATATGGCTTTAGAAGCAAGGGTGAGGTTTTTTCTGAAGAATTCTGCATTTTCTATCATGAACTGCTATCCAGGAAAACTCCCCTTTCATGCCTACCTTTTTTTTTTTTCCAGCAACAACAAAATTAACTCAGCCCATTACATAACCAGACCAAGTTACCAGATTTAAGTCTGATTAGTAGCTCTTGTCCATTCCTACTGACATTTATAAATCTGCTGTTCTTCATTCTCTGAAAGTAAGATAACAAAGATCTTGGGGTCTCCAGTGGTCACATAACCACTGGAGCAGGGATCAGTCATGCAAGTTTTCCCAAACCAGAAGAGGAAATGGCTCCCAACCTTTTCAGAAAGCAAGCAAACATCCAAACAAGCTTCAGGCTGAAACAGTATCTGACCTGATTGATTTTCCTTTTTCAGTGCAAACTTTGATGCATTATGTACTTTGGCAGCATCTTTTGAAAATGGCTACAGAAGCATATGAAGCATTCGTGCTGTTTACCAGTTAGAATTTGGCAAGAAAATCCTATTTGCAGACATTTAGGATTAAAAAAACATTATTAGAAATTGTCTCTAATAAAACCTTTCTTGTTTTGTTAGATGGTGAGATCAAATCCATGACAGATTAAAACTGCAATCATGATAGTTGTGCTTATAATGCTACAAAAAAAAGAAGCTGTATTTGTAATACAATTGAACAGTTCTGCAGTCAGTTAAAGAGCTCTAGAAAACTAAAAGCTGAAAGAAAAAAGGGTAGTTTTTCAGCACCTGCTATTCACTCCCAGTTGCCATGTTCATCAATCCTGTGCAGCCATGAATGCCTGCAAGCATCCTTCAACACAACTGACACCTGCACACACACATCAGCAATGCCATTAGAGCCTGAAAAGAGTATTTATGAAAGCTCAAGGGGATAAACTCTAAAACCCACATGCACTTTACTGTTGTGACTGTTAACCTGCACAAGTGTAGCTGTAAAAACATCTGTTTGTACTAGTGGAGGAGCACATTTTAGAGGGAAAAATGGTAGCAAATTTGGTTTCTAGCACCCAGAGACTTAATACAAAACTGCTGAAGCAGGTGTGAGGGTCAGCAGTAGTCAGAAGAACAAGCTGGTGTCACTCTTTCAAGCACTACGTTTTCATCACTGAAGACCAGGGTTCAATATCTGAACTGTATCTGTTAGACTGCAGCCAGCTCATAGACAAGTCAGTCTACAGTCCAGAGGGCTGAACACTCCTCAGTGCTTGGCAGCTTTTTCTGACAAGTCCTTGTCAATGGAATACATTGCTTCAGCTTGGGAAAAGGAGCACTTTCAAACTGGCTTCTGTACCCACCTAAGTCAGATAGGATCAGGATCCAAAAAGGAGTATTTGGACTTTATGCTTGACACTGTCAAAATAGTCTTTAAGTTTTTCATTTGTAATAATGAATAAGACATTTAGAGATCTGAAGTGGATAGTGATTTCAAACAGCTTAAGAGAACTTCTATATTTAACCTGTGTAAGTACAGAATAAAAACTAGAGGCAAGGGTTGCCATTCAAGGGGCACAAGCTGGGCTCAAGAGAGACCCTGGCTTCTGCTTCTCCGGTGGTATTGCCATCCCCGTCCAGGGCCCCAGTGTAGTTCCCATCTGCTAAATAGCTTCAAAATTATGCCTGTTCACAGGGCTGCACTTCCAGTTTCCTCAAAAAACCCGAGGCAACCGAGAATTCAGCGTTTAGTCCGCAGTCCTGATTCAGCGAGGAGCTGGAGCACCCAAGTGCTTAGATGTAAGTGCTTTGCCCAATCAGGGGCTAAATGTTGAAAGTGATTAAGAACCCCTCATAGTCTGAAGGAGAAGTCATTACAGTGCTCCTGCATAAATTTAGATTAACTACATCTCTGAAAAAAAAATCTTCAGAGCTTTGGAGCCAATTTGTAAAAAACCAAATGGCAGCACAATTAGTGAATCATGTAAGTCTAAACATCGCTATTTTTGTTTTTATAACCCCCAGGCTAATTTTATTTTGAAATGGGTTAGATGACAGAAACAAAGCAAAATGCTTCATGGCTATGTTTGGAATCTCAAGGCTCTGCTCAGAGGGAAGCAGAGTTGCTGCAGCTGAGAACTGCGAGGACATGCATTGCGGCTATTGTCTTTCCTCTCCACTCTCAGCACGGGTGACTTTCTTTGCCACAAATAACTCAGAGGTTACGAAATGCACTCTTAAACAAAGCCATGATCCATGAGACATGATTGCATGTCTCATTCATTACTGCAAATGAGAAACTTAAAAATTCCTAAAAGGTAAATCTATATCACTAGATCAAGCATAATAATATGAATAATTTTCAACATACACTTCCTGCTGGCCTTTCCCCAGCTAACTTATTTAAATCTGTCCTTAATGAACCCCTACAGACTAGGAAATGATGTCCGGAGGCAGGTAATCCAAAAGGATTTTGCAGGAGCCATCTGCAATAAATCTGTTTGAAGTTCAGTTAATCTGCATTTTAATAGTTCACCAGCCAGGAAATTCAAGATCTGGAAAGATGGAAACTGGTAAAGCACTAAGTAGAAGGAGGTCTGTAAACATGAAGAACTCGGATCTCTTATTCATTCTAATCTTTGTATGGGCTTCAGCTGAGGACACGGTGCTAAACCAAACAGCTCTGCATCCACAAAGCCTCATTAGGGCCACTGAATTATTCCTGCACTAGAATTGTGGTTCATCACTTTGGGCCTTCTGCCTTCATCTGCGTGTCCACCAGTGCCCATTTACTAGCCCTCCACATTAAGCTATAGCAGGAATTGGTAGAACTTTGCTGACTCTACAGAAGAATCATTTGTTGTTGAAGGTGAAGAAGCACTTTCTGTGGCTGGCTGGCAGGAAGCCATTTTCTGGGCAGCTCTGAAGCACCAAACAGGCACCGTCCCTGCAGATTACAGACTTTAGTCCAGTTTCTGGGTGTTTTAGCTAACCAAACTATTCTGTGGTTGAAATAAGCTGGTATTTTCTAGTTTTCATATGTGCAATATCTGAAAAGTCAGTTTGTCTAAGACTGCCTTCATGACACTGTAAAGTTCCAAGGACATCTTTGATAATCATACAGACAGGTAGTGACACCAGCGTGTGAATAAACCAAGGTTTTCCTGTGGGGGTACTTCTTTCTATTGCCTTATTTTCCTGGCTTGGTAAGCCTTCCAAGAAGGACTACTAAAATCACTTCTGAAGAATCCAGTGCAGACTTCAGTGTTTGGACCCTCTTAGATGAAGGTCAAAAATGTTACCAGAGGTATTTCCAGGCTGTGTTAAAGTTTTGGTTTAGTTAGTGATTTCTTCTCTGTTATAACTTGGTTGCTCCTGCTTGGAGTTCAGTCGTGGGTGCCTTAATTTGCAACAGACACAAACACACAGACCGTATTTTTGTGCAGACCATTTCAGACTTTGTGTGACTAAGCAATAATCCCTCAGGATAAAGGCAGCTGTGGCTTTTACAGCAACTCTGAACTGGTCACGTAACGTGACTACACAAGCAGCTTCAACAACACAATGCAAAGAACTACCCAAAAATCTGGCAGATGTACTAATCCACTTATTGGAAGGCAAGAAAAATCATCCCAGAGAGGAAGCAAATAAGTATTTCTGAGTTCAAATTGCAGTTTTATCAATAGTCAAAGTAGGGCTGAATTTCTACATGTGCATTCTGCCTGCCTGCCTGCACATGGACTGATTTTGGATTTTCCTGCTGTATATTGTTTCAACTAGACTGTGACTGAGAAACAAGTAGCTGTTCCAGAGCACTGCCTGAGCATGTTGGGATACACAGCATCTCTCCAGCAACAGGTGGCAAGACTCTCTTGGTTTGTCAGCTGCATCCTCTCCTCTGAGCTTCAGACAGATCATAGCTCCAAGTCTCATTTTTCCCACAAAAGAGATGAGGACTGCAATTCTCTCTTCTGAAGATTATTTTGATGTCTACTGGCATAAAATGATGTACATATCATTAACAATATGTGTTTTTTAAAATCCTTGAGATTGTTGTAAGACACTTACATTAAGGTCCTTTGAAAGGAAAAAAACCCCAAACTTAAACACCCAGAGGTTCTAAAATGACAGTCACAAGGAATAATACAGACAACTGTGCCTTTAAGAGACATTACAGGTTATAATAACTAAAAAACCCTATAATTATTTTGACTATCCTAGGGCTTTCTGTAAATCCACACCTGATAGCTGCACTCAGTCATTAGCATACTGCTGATGAATGACTCATTACCTCCCAAACAGGCATTTATGAGGCTGGATTTTAATGTTTCAGTATTGTATTAAGCCAGAGGTAAATACTGCTTCAGTCTCGTCGATGCATGATCTGTGCCTGCTCATCAGCTGCACTTGTAACACTTCTTGTTTGCTCACCAAAGCAGCACAGCAGCCTGTCAGCAGAGAGATGATGGTTTGAAAAGAGTATCACCAGATAGCATCTGTTCTGAACTGCCTGGGTTTTAAACTACCTTATAAATGGCAGGTTATTTCTCACATCTCAGATATTTTCATGTCACATTTTCACAAAATCGGAAACCTCCCACTCTGTCAATTACTGCACCATTAAAAGACAATCAAATTACAAATTTTCCAGGGTTTAGAGATTGACTGGGCAGGTACATCTTTTCCACCATGAGAGTAGAGGCTGGAAAAACACAGACTTAAACTGCAGCTCTAGGATTCCTTTCTTTATGCACAGACAGATAATATTCACTTCTTATGAAAAAGAATGACAGCCTTATTTAAATTCATTCTGTAGGTGTTCCATATGGAAAGGAAGTTATTGTTGCTAAAGAGAAAATCAAAGGGCCATATTTTGGCTACCATCTACCACCAATGAAATACTGTTGATTCAGCTTTGGGCTCCACTTCCATGGTTGTGTAAAATAATAATAATATAAAAAAATGAGATCTTGGGTTATTTTGCACTGAGAAAACACAACGAAGAGATCTGGTCTATCCTGAGGGGATGGCTCCACCATCCAAGCACTTCCCACAGTGCCTGGTGCCCTCCCCTTGGCAACTTGAGGTGTGTCACTCCACGGCTCCTGCTATCCCCAATTTCCATGGGAAGGGGCCAGTGTGCACACATGTCAGGCATCAGGGTTTCAGGGGTACCGGTTACTTTTACAATAAGCCCAGTGTTTACATATATATCACAGCAGCAGTTTGAGGTGGTGCAGGTAATCTGTGGTGGTCAGAATAAGTATTTCAAATACCACTGTGGAACTGTTACCTTCTGAATGTTATAAAAAGTGACCACTGCAATATGTCAATTAACTGTCAGCTACATCATGCTGTAAAAGAAAAAATCTCTTTTTTCTTTCCTTCAAAAAATAGCTTCAGTTTTAAGCTTATCTTTACTTCACAATAGTATTATGCTTATCACATTCAGGTTTTTGTCTTAAAAAAATCTTTTTTATACAAAACTAATGTAGTGTTTCATTAAAGAAATGTAAATAGGCTGTGTAGATAATTTTTTTCATCTGAGTTGGTTCAGACCTTGCTGTAATCTAAATAACCCGATTTAGCTGTGAAAGATGGAAATGAGGGTGCTGAATATAAAAGAGAAAGCATCATAAGAAGGTTTTATTCTAATTCTGATTCAAAAGCAACTGTGTAGCTCCTGGTATTTTTGGAAAAGCCATAGATGGCTAATCTTAGACTTGATGAATGGGGGTTACAGTGCTCTTTGGAGGAAAAATAACAGGGGAACAGAATATTGAATCAAATGAACAGACACATTCTCATGAATAAGCCTGATAATAGAGATGCCTGAATCAAGCATACAGGAAAACCACTTCTCAGTACCTTGGTACCTACCTATCTGGTTCACTCATTTTCAGGTCAAAAACCAAATTAAAAGTAAAATGTGCACATATTCCTTATCAAAACCAATGGATTGTTTTAGAATATACCCATTTCTTTTCACTGTATGACAGGAGCCAGAACAACTGAAACAAGAGTATTCAGTCCACCAGTGCTGTTCTCTGACCGGAGATGAACGTTATGTAGAAATACCTACAGATTCACAAAATCAGCTGCTGACATTTTCTGTGAGTCAGGGAAGAAAGTGCAACTTTGCCTCGTAAGGTATTTAAAGGCCACACATAGCATCCTTCAAACTCTTCACATAAAAGTGATTCATATTCAAGCAACACTTACAGCAGTGATGAAAGACAAGGTATTTCCAGATATATTGAAATCCCTTGTAAATGCCTCTTATAACAGAGTCAGTAAAAATTCTGTATCTCTACTAATCAGGTAATGCACACCAGTGTAAGACAAATCCAATATGTGAGAAGAAAATAAATTTGAGAAGAAGCAAAACACCATGGAAGAAACTGAGAATAACACATGACTGACACCTGTGCAGAATGGCCAACATAAAATTGTGGAGCTGGCCTCTTACCCCCCAGGTAGACAAAGCACACTCCTATGTATCAGTGCAGGGATTTAATTTTACAGTGAATGCAAAAAGTACCATAATGTAGGTCATGTACACACATCCCAACTTCTTTCCTTGTCTCAAAAGGTAAGAGATTTCAAGAGCAAATTTCCCCCTGTTTAAACACATTAAAAGTTAAGGTTTATATCAATCAATAATTTAATTGCAAAACTGAGTTACAATGCCACAGTTTGCAGTGCGACACCTTCTCACCCTGACTCTGTCCCAAGTGTTGTTATGTTCCCATTTATTGAACCCCCTGGATATTGATGTCATGGTTGCAAATTGGCTTCCCTCCCAACCTAATAACTTGGAGACTCTCTCTAAAACAAATGTAATATTAAAATGCAGACAAGTGACCTAAAAATGGCCCTTGAGGGCAGGCCTGCAATTTCCTGAATCACACTTTCCTTATTCCCTCATTTGTTAAGTTTCGCAACATCAATTTTTATACTGTTGCTGTTTTATTCTGTCCAAATGATTGCTGAATACTAATGAACTGTCTCTCTTTGACAAATGAGTTATTGTTTGATATATTACATTAGGGACATTGAGACTAAACTACTTACAGATACTAGACATTTATAGAAAATACATTTACATAATAGTACACTATTAGTGTAATGAGGTCCCGTATCTGGAAATAAATAGGGGTTTCAATAAACACAAATATTAGCAGTAATACTGTAGTATTCTGTAAAATAAATGTAAGGGAAACAACAGAAAATTACCTTCTTTCCAAATACCTTTTCATTTTGACGTTTTATCCTGCACTACTTAGACTATGCAAATGCAGTGGTCATTGCAAGTACAGTAATATCAGTATTCTTTACCATGGTGCACTACTACAGTTTTGCTTTATAATGCAAAGATATACTTTAGGGCCTAAGCCCCGATGTATCCAAACTATTCACCAGAGGCATATTTAGTCTGTACAGTCTTGACCACCTTCTGTAGGGAAATGGAAACATACAAAAAGTCTTGAGTGGACAAGCCTCATTTGTATAGAGCTGCACTGAGCACCTGCTCAGGATTGGAACTTCTGCACTGCTCAGGATTAAGAGCTTTTTCAAAGAAAATAACAAAATTCTGCAGGGAAATCCCCTCTCCTTCATTAATTGTCAGAGGCTGGATATTCTCAGAGCACATAAACAGAGTTACTGATCCTCCTTGAAGGCTGACTAGTGTTCTTCAGTTGTGACTATATATTCTCTTTTTCCAGAGTTAGCTTTTTTTTTTCACAGAAAGAACTCTTAGAATATTTTACATTCCCACTGATTAAAGAATTTTATCTGCAAAGCCTTTTTTCAATCAAAGAGCATTTTTCCTACAGTTTCTTCTGACCACATTCATGAGAAGTCAGTATTATGAAATACTGCTGTCCATAGTAGCTTCAGTATTTCATGGCAGGATTTTCCAGTTGTAGTTGCTGTGGCAGAGCAGTCCTGAGCTATCAGAGGCTGCTGTAACAGAGCTGGTCACAGAGCTTCCTCTCCAACCTGAGTGGAAGACTGAGATCATATAACCACACTTGGCTGTCTTTTCTTTGATTTTTAAGGGGTTTTGCTCTTACACTGAGGCATCAATATTTTCCTTTTGTTCAGTATCACCTGCTGTAGGTGGTTTGATTTCCCTTTCATAAGCCACTTCTGCACAAAATCTATCTTTGCTTAGATTTACTTCACTAATATTGGCTGACATTTCCATTTGAACCTCTCAGCTAAATAAATGTATTTCTATTTTGTGGTCTGTGGAGAGCAAGGCACCTCCTGAAAGCATGAATGGAGCTGTCTGTGTGCAGCAGTCTATACTTTTCCTTGGTTCAGATCACAGACTATAATGAGACAAAGAGGAAGAATATTTGATTTTTCAAATCTTTCAGATTAAAAAATGGGAGAAGTAGATGGATGTGACGCTCCCTGTTTGCCTCACTATTTGTAGCCAGCAGGATTTGTTTATAAGATTAGTATTTCAGAATTTCTTTCTACTCAGTGACTAGACATACAATGCAAAAATCTTTCTACAAATTAATTAATACAATTTATTGCTGTTTAATTACATCTTCTTTGTTCTTTTTATATTTTATTTATGGTCATTAAGCTGGAGGAACATTTCAATTCAGTAATGTAAATATTTTTTGACACTTCCCTTTGACAAAATGCTGAACTTGAGCTTTTTAACTTTATGTTTCTTCCACCCAGTTGAGTCAAGCAATACTACAGACACTGAATTAAGCCATCAGCAGTGTTATGGTGCTCACTGGGACCTAAACATTTGGCTTAGAAATTTTATAAAGCAGTAAAGATCAGGATGGCTCAGGAAATACTCTAATCATTAGCACAGTCAGCGACACTTCTAAGAAGTGATATTGCTGTTCTTTACATTCTAGGCTAACTCAGCACTGAATGGAGGCATTTAAATGCAAATGAATTTATAATTCATAAGAAATTTATAAAGAAATCTCCCAAAGAACCAATTAAAACCAACACCTTGTAGAGATGATCCTTCACTTAAAAGCCACAGAAGTTGCTTAGGATAGTGTGTTTACTTTGAAGTGATTGCTGTCTTTTACGTCAGTTTTATTTCATTTGTTACAATTAAGTATTATTCCCCTACAGAGTTCACTAAAGCAATTCACACAGAGATTATCTACCATTTATAATATGCAAGCAGACTTATCTGATTGAATGGGTAAATCCACGCACAGAGAAATAGAGGAAAGAAATTGATCCATAAATAAACATTTAGTATAGCGCACCTCAGCAACTAAACAAGAACCCTGTACAACTACATTTTTATTCCTTCCCAATTCTCTTGTCAAATGTGCTGATCTCGAGCTCTCATTTATCAAATCCCTCAGTGGTCAGCATTTCTTCTCCTTTTGCTCTTTCATCTTTGTCACAGCTCTTCTCCCAAATGCTAAATACTCTTCTCTCATTCAATGTATTCATTAAATCTCATTAAGAAATATTCACCTGGAAAGCCTGTCTGTGAAAGTAATATGTACTTTAAGCCTGAATCACTATGAAACATGAATATTACCTGGCAAATAAACCAGCCTTCTGCACTGGTTACTCAAAAAAAAAAAAAAAAAAAAAACAAAAAAAAAAAAAAAAAAAAAGTTAAAAAAAAAAAGCCAGTAAAAAAACTTCCCCAGATCATGACCTTTCTAAGGAAATTTCCTGTCCATATAGGATGGCCAAGACATTGGCAGAGGACTGTAAGGCTCAAAGCTATGTCTTTGACTCCCCCACTGAATACAGTACTAACAATAAAACACTGAACTTTACATTTTCAACACATTCACCAATTCCTGAATTTGTATGTTAGGCAAAGTGCAAACGTTACTGCAAAACTTGCAGCACGTCTGGGTAGTTATAGCAAGAGTTATCACCATTACTCTGAGCATTCAGGACGTTGTATCAGCAAGGAAACATTATCTGTCTCATTCATTTCTGTTCTTATTTTGACCACCCAATACTTCTCATTAAGCATCCTTTAACAATGGTACTTTATGAGCAACACTTGTTAAAGGCATTGCTGCATTCTCATTTGTTTTGCAAAGGTTATTAAGTTAATGCAAATGTCACTTTTGAGTTGTGAGGAAATAAGCCCAAGGAGTATTATAATTAAAATCAAACAGAAATTAGAGCTTGATATACTATGTATGAATTAATACTGAATGAACAAGTCATTTATTGAGTGCAATTAAGAGGCTTGTGGATTTTTTTTTAAAGTTCCTTCTAAAGCCTTAACTAAAATAAACAACTCAAATAAATTTCTTTTTAAGAAAAGAACGTGAAACCAATATACATAACTCTGAGCTTGCAGATGTGATGGAATTTACTGTTGCTGCCCAAACAATGCTGAATACCCATCTGAAATACCCTGCTACATCCCACAGAGATCACACCACCCAGGCCATTGCATTCTCAGTATAGAGATGGCACCTTCATTTCCACCTTCGTTCTTGTAGATCTAAAATATTGTCCTCCACTGACTCCACTTTTAACACAGCAGAGAACAACTATGCAAAAAAATACAACAGGAAGAAAAATGCTCCTATGTGCCTTACTTCAGCTTTTACTTTGGAAGTGTTTGAAAATAATTTCCCCCACATCTCTCAGACAAAAAATATTAAAGATAATAGGATAATAATAATTAGCATTATAAAAATCTCCTTGGATTATGAAACTTTGATCTGAGATCCAAATGAAATCTATGTCCAAATTTATTGTCAGAAGAGAAAAATAACATTCCAGTGGGAAGATCAAAAACACCAAATTAATGTTGTACATTATGAAAAACATAATCTTTAAACTGGTGATCCAGGTCAAAATATTGAAAGGAGACAGCATGTGAAGTGACAATAACTACATGTGAACTTCTTCATTAAAAGCATTTTCAAGAGAGTCACTCAGTGATTTGTTGTGACAGAGAGAATGTTCCATGAACTCCATGTACTGGTGTTTTGGTAATCAATAATGGAATTGGGTTTCAAAGCAAGTGCTTTGAATGAACCTTTGGCAGGAAGCTAGGCACTATAAAATTAATAGCTGTGGACAGTACAGGCAAGAAATGTCAATTGAGGAACCCTTCTTTTATGTTTATACTTCAAAGAATAGCAGGAATTATGAAACCTGCTTTTCTATGCACCCTGGTAACAGGGTTAAATTCACATGGCAGTTTCCCCTCAGTTAGGGCATTAAGGTATATCTGCCTCTTCTATCTGGCTTCTCACTTTCATGAGGCATGCAGGCTCCTAACACATTTTTAGAGCTTTACCTTCAGTCATATTTGTTTGATAGAGCCCAGCAAATTAACTGGCATGGGAAACCAGACAGGAGGCAGCACAATAAAAACAGCAGACAGCATAATCACTTAAGCCTTGTTTCTTTAGCAACCCAAACTAAAAGTGTCCTTTGGTACAATTTACAACTCAAACTTGACAAGAAAAATACCCTAATACTGTAGTTGCAAATATGAAAAGCACTCTCTCTGGGTGTTTTTGTTTGGTTCATTGGTGGGTTTTGGGTTTTTTTGGTTATTTTTCCTGTGTTGCTTGTAAGGCTTGGCTGAAAAACTAGATAACAACTTAGGCTGGAACCTGAATTATTATACCTTAGATTACAATAAATGACATTGCCACCAGCATTACTAATTATTTCAATGATATACAGAGAACTCACCAGGAATATTTTCCATTGCATCACTACAATCTCATTTTAGTAACCTGCAAAATAAAAGGCTGCTTAAAGCCCCTTGTTTCTTGTCTGCCACTGTTACGATGATGTATTACATCTGCAGTGATATATTATTGCAGGATATTTTAAGTGTGTCTTTTTAAAATAGACAATTATCTGATACCTCATGAGAGCACTTTTGGAAGCACACGTCTGGGACACTGATGTGCTTGGTAAAGTCTGAACTTTGTGAAAGTCTGCTAATAAATAATTTGAGGCACAGATATGGAAAACAGCCTATTGTGAGCCCACATTCTATGTTACTGGGGTGCAGTGAGTGCAAGAGAAAGCTCTCCATTCCAACGGACATCCCATTTAAATAGGCTGTATCTCAGAGAGGAGTTGTGTTACAGGGCTGTGCCCACATGTCTTAAAATAGTAAAAAGGAAGGTGTTTGAGGGGCAGCTCTGTGGTGAGAAAATGGAGAAGAAAAGAGATGGTGGAAACAGGGGACTGACATGGTGACAGGTGGATTAATGAGAATGAGACATAACAGAGGTGACAGAGGGGACGGTGATACTGAGATGCTTCTATAGTCTTCAATACTTTGATTACTGAATAATACATCTGGAACTGATATAGGCAGACACAAACATTCCAAAGGGAAAGCAAACGCAACAATACAGAGTCTGTGGAAATACTAAAAACATGGACAGACATTCAAGTGCTCAAGAACACATGTGAACAATAACAGGTATGGGTTTTGCTGTTAGAAGTGGAAAAAGCAGTGGAAAAGCCTCACAGGTGGATGAACTCTAAAAAAGTGGAAGGCCCCATCCTTGCAAAAAAAATTCATGAGTAACTTGGCATGATGGATTGACATGGCAGAAAACAGGATACGGGCGGAACATTTTCTTCCTCGATTTTCCTAAATGCAAAGAAAGCTCACATTTGAGTCTAAATAAGCAAATTTCAGGTTTCTGAAAGCCTTCTATTAGTCTCAGCAGTCTGTCTGGAACAAATGGGAGCAGGGAAGTTCAGTAGGAACACATTGAATACAATTCAAGAGTTACTGACAAGTTTTGATTTCAGTTTTATCAACAAATCAGGGTGAAGAAACAGCCACTCACTGTTCTGTATGAACACAGTGAAAGGATCTCAGTGAGGCCTAGTTGTTCTCACTTCCACGTCATGAGGGAATTGCAGGAAGCATTGAAAACTTCAGCATCTGAACCTACAAATGGTGCATTTGGCACACTGGCCCTCACTTTACATGGATTGATAGACCGTTTCTCTCCTGATGTTACCTCTTTTTGTTAAAAAAACCCCACACACACAGAGCTTTCATGTGACTTAATAGTCTTCAACCAGACAGTCTCCAGCTAGCTCTGCTGACTTTGGTAGGCACCAGCCCAGTGCCCTCCCATGGGCAGGAGGCAGCAGGAGGCTGGAGCTCTGATTCTGTGTTAGTGCCGGCTCTGGCACAGCATCCTGAGGAGCTTCCCAGGGCCCGGCACTGCTGGGCATTCCTGCAGGGTTTTCAATTAGTGCTGTGCAGAAGTGGATGGTGCCAGGAGGTACCATGTCAGCCCAGGTGCTGCACACACAGCCTCTAAGTCCAGGTTTGGACCTTTCATTGGTGGCTCTTGCTCACCATTGCCATTCTAAAGGGCAAGTATTCCAGAGGAAGGGATGTGCTTTCTGCTCGCTTGGGAGCAGGGTCAGCATCTGGAAAGGTTTTAGGGATTCAGCAGCTAAATAGTAACAGAAAGTTGAAAACTTATTTCAAAATTAATCTGAAATGTCTATTTAATTAATTTTTATAGGTATGATTTTTAAAAGTTGTAATTGCCTTGAATATTTTTATTTCCTTTTGTCTATCACTAAAGGAGTTCTGTTAGATCTGGTCTAGTGGAAGGTGAATATAGTGGAATTAAAATAGCCCAAGACAGTCTAACCACTGCAGTGATGTATATGTATAGCACTTGCAGCACAATAATCTGCAATACAGGAGAATAAACTGGGATGCCTGGACAGATTTAAGATGCAAAGACATGCTTGTGCATTTCCTCCACTTCCAAAGTATGCTAGAGCAATCCTTTCACCATTCTTGCAACAGTTTAAGTTTTTAAAGTAGTTATCTGTAGGTAAGATGAACTTATGCTACCTCTCTAACTCAGAACTTCACTTCAGCCTTAACAAGTAATTGTTCAGTCTATATCTTTAAACCAAGTAATGATAGAGAGCACTGGAGAAGGACTGGGGCAGATGGATGCTAAAACTTCTACTCCCCAACACCCAGCACTGTCATTATGTCATTTGGGTCTTTGCAAACAGAGAAAGTAGATAAAGATGTGGATCCTTGTAGCTGAAATTTCCCTACTGCTGTGACAGCAAGGGGGGGAACAGTTGGCTCACTGCAGTGATGAATGAGGAAGCCATTATTACCAGGTGCATTAACATGATGTTTTTTCCTCTATCTGCACTATATTTACCACTTCAGGTCTTCCCTGAAGAAGGGAAAAACACTGCTGCAACTTTATTTTCAACCCTTTCATCTGCAGTCTATGCTGATGCTGCACGGTACAGTGTTTTACTTCAGCACTGAACAGACTGAGAACACAAAGCAATTTAAACTTTTTTTTCCCACAAATTCCAACACCATCATTTGCAGAATTTTAGAACAGAATAGAATGGAACAGAATAGAATAGATCTGGATGTCATTTACATTATCAAAACACTCATTATAGCTTAGACATCGAAAATCATAGTGAACAAATGTGTGTCACTGGAATATAAATTAAGCACTGTGATTGCTATGAAGCATCTGCATAGTATGTATCAATCAGTAAACCTCCAAAAATTCAAATTGTATAACAGTCTCTTTTGCACCAAAGCTCTTCTAACCTGGATATATTTTGTTCTACTGTGTACTTATGATCATATATAATAGTATAGACACTTTACAAGCTTAGCTTGGCTTCTTTTTACCCCTCCTTTTCTTATTCTTGTTCATAAAGACTTTACACCGAAAATTTATCTTAAAAAGTACTCCTAATGTTAGCATCAGTAAATGACCTTATGCAAAACACTGAGAAGACACTAAATGCCAATGTTTGTATACCAGGTGGGTTAGAACAAATTCCTTTAAGCTTTCAGCTACAAACAAGCTTACAAATTCAGATAGAAAATTGGGGAGTTAGCTGTTTCTAAATTGCTTTATTTTCTTTGTCCAGCTTGACCTGAAATTGAGATTTACATTTGAAAAATTGGCTTTATAACCTTGGAGGTCGCCTGAGCTATTTTAAGTACTATGCACACTACACAGATATAACAGTGTTTCTTCCAGTGTTGCTATAGGAAAACAATTGAAGCTTATTCCCACTATGTATTGCTCACAAATGCCTCATTGTCTCTTTGACAAATGGTCTGTGGCAAATTGCTGAAATAATCTCTTGCAGCATTGCAGCTTAAAAGATCCATGCCTTAAAGATCCTTCCTTAAAAGCTGAAGTCTAGCCTCAAAATTCCAAATACTGCAACTTAATAAAATGTTAAAGATTGAGAGACCCTCTCTCAGGATCAGCTATCAAATATCTTCTGAAAAAAAAAAGATATGTGAGCAGCCTGTACCCTAGAGACTGAATGCCTTAGTCTTTGGGAAAAGGAAAAAAAAAAAAAAGGAAAAAAAAAAAAAAAAAAGGGGGGTTTTTCACTGAAAAAAAAAAAAAAAAAAAAAAAACAGAGAAAAANCACTGAAAAAAAAAAAAGAAAACAGAAAACAGAGCAGAATATTTTTTTCGATGCTAAAATGATAGTGTTTTGATCTTTCTGCTGAAGACTATGGCAGGGATAGCTATTTTAAATGTTAGAACCCTGTTTGCAATGGAAATGCACAACTGCAGTTGCCTCCCTTCTAACATTTTTAAATATCCACTCCTTTTGTGGAACTTTCCTGGGAATTTTTTGTATTTTTAAATCACACAGAGAACCTTCCCCTGGTACGTGCACTCAGCCTGACCAGCCCTCCAAGCTTCGTTCAGGCTTTCCTCCCTGCCCTTAAGAAAGAACAAAGTTCACTGTAGTTCATGACACTTTGGACTTTTTTTTATTCCCTTCTAGTCAAGCCTTATCACAGACTTTTTTTAGGAAGTTTCAGCAACACTCTTTGTCACCATATCCCCCCCAGACTCTGCCAGGAGGGAAAACTCACTCCTGTTGGATGACCAGGGGAAAGGGAATACAAGGCAGTGCTTGCAGGGACCGCAGTGGCTGAGGTACAACCCAACACCCATGCCCAGATACATCACACTGGTGGCTTAAAGTCACACATGAGGTTGGAAACTGGAGCAAGACATGGGGACACACATCTTGTCCTGCTGCTTCAGTGCAGGAAAGGGGCAGTGGACTTACATTTTAGGAGCAATGTTGATAATTGTCACCACTAGAGCTCATCAATCAGAGCAAAAAGATCATTTAGTCTCAAGCCATGAAGTGCATTCACCTCCAGCCCCCCAGACCCCCATATTTGGTTATGGATGTCTCTTATATTCACATCTAACCTATGCTAAAGAAAGGCACCTTTTTTATCGTGTCTGTCAAACCTATTTTTGAATGTGAAATCTGTGAGATCTGTTGCAACCACTTTAGATCCTGGAAGGGAAGAAGAAGGGGAGCTGTTTAATGAGAATTAATGAGAGATGCACTGAAATCTGAGCTCTGAGTGTTCCCCATGCTCTCAGACATGCACTATGTGGGCATTCAGAGGGAGTTTTAAAACTTTCAAATTCCAACCTATTAGTCAATACCAAAACACTTAGTGGTAAAACACTTGTGTAATTAATGCTTAGCTGAAGTTATAAAGCCAAGGGTTGTTTATGCTGTTTTAAGCACACCAGCAAGAGTCCATGTTCCAAGTGCAAAGTGGTACTTAGGGAATAATCAATCATTTCTACCAATTTAGTAAAGATTATTTATTTTGAGTACTAACTGCAGAAAATAGTTCAAAATACTTCTATTTCAAATATTTTTTTTCCTATGCATTCTGACAGGAAGCACAGAATCCCCTTACTTGCACCCACACACTACTAAGATTAGAAGACTCAGAGCTCCACTAAAACACCTATGGCCTCATTATATATTTTGTAACAAAAAGATTCCCTGTGGCAGTTTTGCAATACATTGCATTTCAGCCTTCTGTTTCAGTGCCCGCAGAAATTAAGGGAGATATTCTTACAGCTTCCAGAATCCACCTGGTGAGAATCTTGCTCTTGTCCATCATTTCACAAAACTGCTTTGTGTATCCTGTAGAAAATGTAAATGCAAACCAAGAAGCATCCTCTGCCTGAACAAAATTAGGGCTGCAGAACTAAATGAACTGCTACTTAACCCAACAATGCTTGCACTGCACTGGTAATTTGGGCTTCAAACGACACTATTGCTCAATGGCATTTCAGCTGCATTGGCAGAAGGACAAATTATTTTGTTTTTATTTTTAGCTTAAGTCCCTAAGTACAGTATGCTCAAATAAAGTAATCGAGTGGTGGTAAAAGCAAAGGCAGGAGGAAGTGGGACTCTGTATTCACCAGGAACACTCCCCAGCTGCAGCAAAAGCAGACTACAGTATTCACACAGCAAACCTGAGCTAGATGGAGCACTGCTATTGATCAGTAAGACAGAAGGGAAACTAATATACTGAGTCTAATCTGATCTCTAAAAGTAATTCCTATTATATAGCTGGTGTATGCATATCATTCTCTTGATCGACTGCACAGGCTTCAGAGAGAGTTTTTGCATTTCCATGGCATGTCAGATGTTGCCAGCGTTCTTGCCACTTTCTTCAACTCTGTTTACTTATCCTGTATTTAAAATCCCCAAGTTTAAATAACTTGACCTGACCAGACTTATTTTCCCTGAGGTCACTCAGTGCTAAATCAGGTATTTGTTTCTTTGGCACATGGAAGACTTAAATTTAAATTAATATCATATAAATAATGTAGGTATAAAAACCAAACTCTTAAATATACTCTCAGATATACTCTCTACATAACTACTGTACTAGCCTTTGTCTCTCTCTCTCTCTCCATATATATAGATATGTATACAAATACACACAAAAGATATCTAAGAAAATTGGCCAACATACAATTCCCTCTCTAACAACATGTGAAATTCTGAAACTAGATGAACTATTGCCCAAAGTAGTCCATGCATGCAAGCACTTACTACTTCTGGTGCCCTGATTCTAAGAGAAGACAATGGAAGTGAAAACATTACAAGATCAAATAATACATAAAATAAATTCTGTGTAAAATTATTATATATGTATATTAGTTTTTATTACAGGAGGTTAGGTAATAATTTGATGCATCTATGAGAAATTAATAAATTATATATATAATATTGAATTACATTTTGTGCAATACAAACTATTTTCTCTAACTAGCACACCTGCCACAAACATGCTCCTAAAAAGTAGAGCAAAGATGATAGAAATGACCCTTCACTATTCCTGAGAAGTTCAGCTTTTTGAGACCATCATCAGAAGAAATAAATTTCCAACTCCCTGATTGCAGCTGGAATGCAGCTTTATGAAGTTTATAGCTACATTATCTTAGGCCAGTCACCATGTATGAGGTCAATTTTGAAGAGAGGAGGCCTCTAAAACAGGCAACTTCAGCAATGTTATTACATGAAGAATAACTGCAGATACAGGTCAGAGTGTAACAGGAGAACTCAGCCATGCATTCAAGATGGATGGGATTAATGGCCCTATCAGGAAAACTCCTGTGGTACCCGGTGAAAACACCACTCTGCAGCGCAGCTTTTCCATACAGATGCAGAGCACACAAAGCTGGCTCAGCAACATCTGCTGGAGGTGGGCATCCCTCCCTGACCCCAGGAACGCACTCAGGTGGCAGTGGCTTCCCATCCCAGGCACACAGTACTGAACCATCCCAGCAAATTGCTGGTGAGGAGTTGCTGGGAGAGCTCTGAGATGCCCTTTTCTCCTATTCATTGCACTGAGAAGTCTGACCCAAGCATGTAATAAATTTATAGGATTACAGAATCACAGAATGGTTTGGGTTGGAAGGGACCTTAAAGGTTATCTTGTTACAACCCCCTTGCCAGAAGCAGGGACACCTTCTACTAGACCAGGTTGTTCTAAGCCCCAGCCAACCTGGATTTGAACACTTCCAGGGATATCGTGATGATGTCAATGGCACTGCAGCAGTCGAGTGTTTCTTCAGCTGTTGACTGAATTACAGGTGACACAAACTTCTCTTCTTTTAAGCTAATACTCAGAGTCATCTTTAATTTCATGTTCTGATACCCTGGCATACACAAAGAACTCCACAATAATGGTTTAAGTATGGATCACACAGAGCGACAGAGGTAAACAGAGCTAAACTTAAAAATGCAGTAATTTTGTAATAAATTGGTTGAAGAGTTTAGGGGATACTTGTTAAAGTTCTGAGCTTGACAGGTCTGTGAATGGTATTACCTTTTAAAAAGGCATTTGAAGCCTAAATGATTGCTGCCAAATACTTTCTGTAAGTAATGGAGGAATGCCTACCATTTATGGGTAATTATTCATTTCCATCCATTTCTAAAAGCAGTGGCATGAGGTGAGACATGAATTGTGCAGCGTTTCATTACATAAGGTCTTTTTTAGGAATGTAACCTGCCAAAATCTAAAAGAATATATCTTATTAATAAATGATGCTTTCTCAAAGGCACTTTGCATTTCATAGAGGACAACAACTCTAAAGGGTAAGAGTTCTAAAGCTGGGATGATGAATATGATGGTTTCCTTTGTGCCAGATCCGCATAACTCTGCAGTCCCATGGTGCAATGACCTGAACTTTAGAGCTGTGTATTATGTCACCTGAAACTTGAAAGGGACAGAGACCTCACTGCTGTCACCTGCTGATGACCAAGGAGAGGTTCCTGACTCCTAGAGTACCAAGAGACTTGCTGAATCCCACACTGACAATCCAAAAAACCACTACCATTCCTTAGTGGGCAACTATGGCTAGACAGCAGAGATTGGAAAGATGTTTAGTTTGTTTTTGTTAGGCTGCCTTCATGCTTTGAAGTTATGGGTGAATGAAATATTAATATTCATGCTTCATAATGAATGGGCAAGTTGACTGTGGCTTCTAGGACTTGTGACAGCTTTGCTTGTTCTCACACTCTGTAATTTTCACCTGTAAAACTCTCTGTTTTGTTTAAAATTTGAATTCCAGCCGAGCTCTGCCCTTCTAGATAACCAACCCAAAGCTCCAGAAGGAGAAACTTCAACACTTTGCCACGAGGCCATAATAAATAGCTGGGACTAAGACTCTGAGCAGAAGTGTGATCCAATCCTCACAGCAGGAATGCAATGAAGCAGGACATTTATGATGGAATTATTGTGCTGCTGAAAGCATCAGGGATAAACAGGATCTCTGAGCAGTGTCACAAGAAGGACTCGACCCAATACATAGCAATTAATTAAAAACTGGAGTAACCATCAGGAAAATTGCCTGTTGTTAATACAGCTAATGTGTCCGTGATGGACACAAATGTAACGGTCTTGAAACAGAAAACCTGTAGGGCTTTAATGACATGCCCACACTGACACGACCTATACCCAGCATGCCCAGGGGATGGGTAATCCCAGCAGTGCCACAGCCAGTGACGTCTGAGTGACTAACAGTGCTTCTGGCAAAGGGAAGGGAAGGAAAAAGGCTCTGGATCACCTCACTGGGTAAAGGCTGAGCTGGGATCCCGAGTGCTGTTTCCTCCATCCCCAGAGCTGAGCCCTGCAGAGATCATCATCACGAGCGAGTGGGAGCCCAGGCACGGGAGCAGCTGTGACAGGAGGCCTCGTGATGTGGCACTTGTCACGGGACACAGACATTGATGGGGCGGCCAAGAGAGCGGCTTTGACAGGGCTCTCTGACAAGGGTCTGCCTACGTAAGGCCAGAATAACTGCATTTCCCTTAAATAAAAATCCATCCTGTTAACCCTGCACTCCCTGGTTGCAAGTGGACAGCTCCTGAGCCCAGCTTGGGGTTAGGGAGTGCCAAGGAGGGAATCAAGCCAGCATTGTCCAGGGTTTGTTTATTTACATGGCAAGCTTTGGGAACTGAATGTAGTTCTTTTCCCCACCCCCCTGCATATTTATCAGTTGAAGAATTTTTAATTTGGAGGATGATAATTTCTGAAGTACCCCAAGTAAACAGTGGCTATTGCCTGAGTTCTCACAGAAGCCCAGTGTGACCCAAGTCACATGGATATTTCGGTTTATTCTACAACAGGGAGGGAAAGAAAGGGTCAGTGATAATTCCAATAATATAATGTGTGCCACTAGGGAAAGTATACAGTGCAATACATCTCTTGGTAATGGATTCCTGATAAATAAAAGGAGGATGGTTATTTTTCATTTAGTATTGCAGCATGTAGGGCATAGGCAACATAAAGGTTTTGATGCCTCAAGAATATTCACAACATAATCTACCTTTAAGTTTTATTTGTGTACTGCAGGGCCTTGCTCTAAGAAAACCAGACAAAATGATCCTTAATTTTAACCCTATACTAAAGTATCGCACAACTCTAGAGCATAAATACTTAAGGATATTAACTAATTAGCACTGTAACTGTTTTTGAAAAAGGAATGCTGCAATTTACATTTGTAACAAAATAAGGATGTTATTTTTAACCTGCCAAATCTCTTAACACCAGCTGTCACAACATTAAACTGAAAATATGCACGGCAGTCTTCTCTCTTCTTCATATTTTATACCCCTCCTCATTTTTATATCTGATGTTGCTGCAAGCACGTCCTGCCTATTCTGAAGTTAATGGCTGTGTCTTCTGAGGTCAAACACCAGAGCTCTGTGGTTTTCAGTTTATTGGTGCCCCCCTTTTCAATCTACATACTCTTTTATTTACTTTAGTCTTGTTTAGTGGGTTTTTTTCAGCTCCCTGTATTTAGACAGGTGTTTTTTGTCCCAGTGAAACCCCTCAGTAAGCTCCACATAGTCCAGGGAACCAGGTACAGATCGGATCTCAGATCTTCAACAAATTGTAATCATCATTCTGAAGCCTCGGTGGAAGCATTGGTTTTGTTCTGTCCTGTGCAAGTGGTTGGGAATACAACTGCACTGCACCTCCACTTGAAATATTCTGGATAAAATAAATAGCACTCCCTATCAACTCCCTGAAAAATAATTTCACATCAAGGGATTTTTTTTTTTACCTATGCTCTTTCCTTTCTTATTAGAGAAGTTTACGGTATCACTACATCAACAGGGGAGAAAAACAAACCAATCCCCTCCTAAACCCTGGAATATTTTTTAGGAAATTTGGAAAGCAATGTCACAGATGAAAAAATAATCTTACAACAATATTTAATTGCCTACATTCCGTCTTTCTGCTGTCATGAGTATGGCTGCACCACTATAATTCAGGGTAGAATTTGGCCCGTTATATTTAACTTGTCTACATATTTTTTTCCAAATTCTCACATGTCCTTGATAATTAGTTCTCAGATCTAAATACTGAATAACAGCACGTTGCAGAAATTAGAAGACAAAAAAAATAAACTAGTTGTCAACATCATACTGAGTAATTCAATAGTACTAGAATATCCCGAGGGTGGATCTGAATAAACAATTCATGAAGAGCTGGTAAATTACATTTCAGCTTCTGTTTATTGCAAAACTAGTCAAATACTTAGCTCTATTGAATAAAGATAACCCACTGGGCTTAGAATAAAGAGCATTTCTTAAGAGTTTGCCTCCTATATTTACTTTGTGTAGGGTAAGTTTAGGCTTTTAAGCAATCTTGGTTACAAACAGATGAGATGATACCAGACAAGGTCAAAGAGGAAATCTGATGACCTGCAGCAAGTTGGGTTAGTCCTTAATTCTTTAACAGCATACACATAATAATAATGAACTAAAAAGAATAGATCATTTTTAGACCAGCTTTTAAGACAACATGAAAAACTAATACAATCTTCAATATATTCACAGTATATTTAGAAGCATTCATAAAACTAGATGTCTACTGGATGAGTCAGTAGCATCTGATTTTTCAAGGTCTGCAGTTCATGTTTGTCCTTTAAACCTAAACAAGATGCTTTTAACCCTTTGAAGTCAGTCATTATAAGCAAGTCAGTGAGGAAGAGAAGGTCACCAAATACTACTCAGTGTGAAACTGCTGGCAGAGAATCACAGACTAATTTGGGGTGGAAGGGTCTCCTGCAGACCATCAGGGGAAGGTGACCTTGCAGAGCAGAGCCCACTTGGAAGCTGCATCTAACTCTGCAGTTGTATCAGGTTGCTCAGGGCTTTATCTAGTCATGTTTTATATACCTCTAAGGATGAAGACTATAAACCACCTCTGGGCAACTTGTTTCAATGTTTGACCATCCTAATTCCAAATACTTTTCTTAATATCTGTTCAGAATTTCTTTTGCTGCAGCTTCGGCCCTGTTTTTTGTGCTGTTTAACAATGCAAAAGGCTCTACTACCCTGTCTCAGGTCACTAATTTATGTAATGCCAGGACAGCACCACTTAGAAAACTGAGAGCAGTGGAAATTTTCTCAGCCTTTATGGTGCTTGTCCCTTAAATTGGAAAAAAAAAAACCCAAATCTCCTACTAGTGGGTCAGGTTGCAAGATTCACCTGTTCATTGTTGAATATTCTGCAGTGAAATGATCTCCCTTTCAGTGGGGAGGGCACTAGGAGGAGAAAGAAAGGGCAATAGAAAGGTGACACAAAAGAGAAATCCCTAATATGCTGCAGCTTTGACCAGTGTAAGCAGCAGAAGAATCACTATTATTATGATAGTGCTTTTTCATATCTGTTAAGAGCATTGTGTTCAAGACCTACTTGCTGCATAACATACGCCAAAGAACTTCATTGTGAAACTGGAATTTTTGTTTAAATGCATGAATTCACAAACCTCCTTTGTTCTGTAGAACTGCAGTTTGATAAAGTCATCAGGGCAAGCCTGAAATCCATTGTTAAATGTTTTAAACATTATTTCTGTCCAAAACACCAGATCCAATGAACCTGCTGTTTTATTCCTCAGCAGTAATGCTGGTGAATCAGTCTCTACACCCTTAAACTGGTCATCCAGTTAATTCCACAGTGTCCAATAAAATTCATGAGATGTGCACTGCTTTTGCTTTTTGGATATAATTTGGCATCTAGTGCGAGATTCGTTTGCAGCAGAGGCCTAGGACTGCTGAAATGTCAGGGCCATAAAAGCTGGCTGCTGCTGGTCTTCAGGGATGTATTATGTAGGAGAGCTAGCAAGCGCCGTGCTAGCCGCCTCATCCCGCTAGGAATGTGCTTCGGGGCAGTTTAGGAGAAGAAAGGCTTGAGATAAATGGAACAAAAGTGCTGCAAGGTGAACTGGCGAAGGAGCTTCTGGGATGCTTAATCAGTTCACTGGTATTCACTCTTTTTAACCTAGGAAGAGAGGTGGGGTGGCTTTGTGGGATTTTTACTTAAGAAAATTACCAAGACACAACTCATATTGTTTACTCAACCATGATGCTTCATGAAGTACTGATAAATAACACTGCAGTGACAATCTCTCTAAAGAGATTCACAATCATTCTCATCACAAACCCACATGATTTATTAGTGTGAATTGATACCTCAGCTAGAGATGTCCTGACTGAAGGCTGTAGGTAATTTTAACAATATTTTCCTGTTCAGATGTTATGTTTGATTTGTTTCTACCTGCTACCATGGTTTATACTGACAGCATTAAAAATGGGTTACTGCACTGTGGCATTTTACAAAGGTTCATGTCACTTCTTGTTACTTCATCTCATGTTGCAACATGACAGAGCACAGTCTGATACAATGTGGTGTGGCCTCCTGTATTACAAAGGGTCAAACATTTTCTAAACAGTAATATTTACATTGCAATGGATATTAATGCAGAGGTATTAGAAGTTATATCGAACGCTGGCAGCACATTATTTTCCACTTCTGTTAATTTGTGTGGCTCATACACACTGGGTTACATTGGTCACTGCTCTGCACCAGAAAATTAGTTCTGTAGTAAAGAGAGAGACTGAGGAGAGAAAATGGACAAAAGTAAAAATAAAACGGTCTTTCCTCCTCTAAAATGCAGCAAAAATGTAGTTACACTGGAAATTGCTAAGATTGTATATGTGTACACCACTTTATGGTCTTAACAAGGCACCCAGGTGAGACTGTCCCACACAGTGATGTCAGACTCTGCCTGTCTGTGTACAGAGTAAGAACACATGTCCTGAGAGCCTCTGCAGCTACTTGTACACCTTGTTTTTAGCCCTACTCCTCTCTGTAGGTTGTAAGAAGGGGAGCTCAGCTTTTTCTCTTAACAGCAGCAAAAAAAACCCTGTATATGGGAAAACCCCAGGTTGTTCTTTTCCATGTAATTTAATTTCTTCAAGTTTCTAGTAGAATTAGGTCCAATATTTACCTACAGACTTAGTGAACTTATGACCAAATCAGCAAAACTTTACCCCTAGTCTCAAACAGTTTTACTTGCCTTTCTCTTAAATAAAATTTTTTAACATTTTAACAAAGGGTTGTTGCCTTTCCTCATCACAGAGAATCCTCCTATTTTTCTTGCTTTGAGTTCAGCTTATTTTGTATGAATTTGATATTTCTTACTAAAATTATGGGAAGAAAGGAAAGCATGTAAGAATACTGCAGCAGATGAGTGTGAGCTCTAGTAAGAGTCACAATAAAAGCTGATTTATAAAAAACTGATAATACATAAATCACCATTTATTTGATTGTGTAATATATTGGAAAATTAGGGTTGAAGAATGGAAGATCAAGCACATGGTACTGATAAGTTTCTCAGAAGCTTGTACTAATTAAATGCTATTTTACTCTACAAATGATTCCACTGAGAGTGGTATTTCTCTACTTGGTACTGCATAACAGCCCAGAAGCATGAGCTTTTCTGTATGCCACTGACTGGTGGCAACAGCATAACTGTTGGTATAAAATTAAATCAGTTTAACTTAAAACAGGTGCAAAAGCCTGTGTTATTTGGGCTTAAGCCAAACTCATTTAAGGTAATTTCAATCAATATGAATTGACTTATGTTAAATTTAATTAAACCAGTCCTAAGGAAAAAAAAAATTAAATTGAAAGTGCTTTGATGAGAAGTTGTACAGAATTAGCTTAAATTAGGTTTAAAAATTACATATGGTAAATTGTGCAACCATCTTTCATAAAGCAGAGTCTGAAGCTAAAGAGGTAAGTCAGTGATGTGGGAGAGTTCATGTCCTACATGCTGCCCGACTCAGTGATGGGGCCTCAGCAAGGCCTTCTGCTGCAAACCAGGAGGGGCACAAAGCTACTCTAGCCAGTCCCTTCTTCCAAGAGTGGTCTCACTGCAGAGCACAGTAAACAATGGCAAAACCTTTTCTGGAAATTATCCACCAACTTTTTTCCAAAATGAAAAATAGTAATTTCTCAGAATCTTAATAATTTCAACATAAGCTTTACAAGAATTCCAAGTATACCCATTCTTAGACATAACAATGGTTTTTAAGGAAGTGTTAGAATTAATTTCCTTTTAAAATGTATTTTGAAATTGCCTTTTCTTTTCTTTGTTTATGTAATTGCACTCTACATCAGCAGTAGTGCACCACAATGAGTGATACAGTCATCTATAGCATACGAGTTGTGGCTGCCACATCCCTGGAAGTGTCCAAGCCCAGACTGCACAGGGCTTGGAACAACCAGGTCTAGTGGAAGGTGTCCCTGCCCATGGCAGGGGGTTGGACTGAGATGAGCTTTAATGCCCCTTCTAAGCCAGGCCATTCCGTGATGTTTCACTTTTGAGCCATCAAAGATACATCTGTCACCCAGCATTGACTGAAACATGCCATTTTTTTCTGCACTGAAACATACCCTGTTTTAGTTAAAGGTGATGCCTTGACAATCAATAATAAATAACAGGTGTCCTTTAAATTACTTTAAAAGTAAACCCAAGGATTTCAATTACACTGTTGGATATTATCTCAAATCAAGAGCCACAGTGAGAGCTGTGAGAGACTTCCCTCCTTGAACATCACAGCCTGTCTTTTTGTTAAAGTCCATAAAGAAAACACAAAGAATTTCCATGAAACATAGGAATTTCCTTGAAACACTATTTTCCAGGAAAAAGCATTCTGCTGGAGAATTCCTGACTAGCTCTTCTGTCTCATTTTTTTCCATTATATGTACTTAGCAACTCAAAGTGTCCCTACAACTGGCAAGTGCATTACAAGCCAGACACCTGGTTTGGCCTTTAATGATAATTGAAAGTCCCACTGAACTCATAAAAAAAACCAACTTCTCTTCTACCATATCTTCCATTAAAATACATGGAAAACAAAAATCTGGTTTTGCCTTCAGAAAATAGATACAATTTCTGTATAATTTGATACATCAAACTTCTGATTATTTGCCATGTCCTCAGAATACCTAGCACAGCACAAACTTTGGTGGGTTGTTATGTAAAAAACTGTTAAATGTGGGAGGCTTTCAGCTACTTTGTAATTAGTGATTTCACAGAGTCCTCTTGGGCTTGGTGTTGAGTGGGATCATTGCACCATGTGTCTCCCACATGCAGGTGCATGATCCCGGCTCCAGAGAGCCAGGGGAGACCACAGAGGGGCCAGCCTCACTACTCTGCTCCCTTCGGCAACTGCCTTTGGGAGTAAAACTACCAACACAAGGAAATAAGAATATTCTGTGGCAGAAAAAGGGAGAGAAACAAGATTCAAGTGAGAACCCTGAGAGCTGAAAATCACATATTGAGGTGCCCAGAGCCAGCAACCAGGGAAAGACAGAGGCCCCGGCACAGCCGGATAACTGAGCTGGGCCATCGGGCGAGGATGACTGAGCTCCACCTTCATCAGAGCAAGAGGTGATAGGGAAAGGTGGGAGAAAATGGCAGCAGATGGGAGGAGGAGGAGGCGTGGAAGAGCAGAAATGCAATTAACAGTTTTCCAAGTGGTTTAAATGGTTATGAATTAAGAACTGCAAAAATTCACAGAAAACAACAAACGAACGTTTTCCACCTGTAGGTGCCAAGTGCTCCGAGAGGAGCCACACAGCATTAACCCCATCTGCAGAGAATAAAACTGAGGCACACAAAGGGAATATGAAAGATGTCCCACAAACTGGTTTCAGAGGCAGCAACAGTGTCAGAATGGCACCTGTGGTTTAATCCCTTGCCCAGCTACATACCCTGGGTCTATTTTCTCTCATCTAGTAACTGATTAATTATAAAGATACTCTGTGGATAAAAATGCAGACACGGGGGGACTCAGTCAGTATGAAAAAGGACTCTACAAAGCAATGTGCATCAGGGCTCTGCAGAGCCTGAGAGTGCCAGATTAAGGAACTAAGTTTTCAGAAACATTTATACTTAAATGGTCTTTCAGACAAACTCAGTGACCTTATCCATTTAAATTAACTGAAATTTATGAACATGGGAGGGAAGACACTTTTCAAAGATCTCAAACTCACATTTTGCACAATTTACAGGGAACAGAAGGTTCTCAAACCTTGAACGCTATTAGCATTTCACAATATTTTAGCATTTAGTATGTAGCCAGGTCATTTCTAATTACTGAAAGAAGAACTCTTCAGACAGAATGTATTCTAAAGTTGTGTGCTAGAAATGCTACAAAATCTTGTCATAATTGGTGGTAAAAATGTTAGCTGATGTAATGACATTTGGGGAAAAAGATGTGGACAATATTCAAATTCCAGCAGAAAAGTAGACTGACCTTTCATAATGAAAATGACTAACCACACATAAAAAAAATAGAAAAAAAGAAGAAAAGATCAGACCCAGTAAAGTGCATAAAAGGGAGGAGAGAGGCAGCAGCATGTCCAGCACTGACTCCTCCAGCAGTAACAATGAGTCAAAGGACTGTTGTGGGTTGGAGCTCTCTCCCTTTTTTCCTGCCTTCCTCAGTTACTCATTTCCTTGCTTTATTAAAGAATCCTAATGGGTGAAAGCTTTAAGGTCAGGCCTTGATGTGCCAGTGTTTTACTCTGGGGTGGAAGAAAAATCCTTTCATTTTCCGTTTGTATTTCCAGTTTTAATTTGACTTGATAGCTTGTTGCACTTTGACTTGCAGCAAGTGTTTCCTATGTGAAGAAGTCACATCCAAAAGTTAAAAGACTGTAAAAATCAAAGTTTCTATATACTGAGCTACACAGCCTGCCTGACCATGCAGGGACCGTCTTGCCCTGGATGTAAAGAACAGACGCCCACAGAAAACACTCTCTGGAAGAGCTCTTCTAGGAATGCTTTATTCTAAAATTAATCAACCAGAGGCATCAGGGACTACTGAGAGAAGAAAGAAAAAGGTATGCATTGAACTACCAAACCTGTTGTGTGGAATGACTAAATGGAAAAAATCTGTGCAATCCACTAAAGCTGGAATGCTGCAAAGACATGAAGGAAGATAAGCTTTTTGTAAGTGCTTCATAGTTTCATATTATTGATCAAAAAATATTAAAATCCCAAAGAGAAGCCTTTCTGAGTAACCAAGATTTGCAGATCTCACAGTTAAAATATTCCCTTCCTTCTAGTGAGGCTTATTGCACACACACTCATTTTAGCAAAACAAAAAGCAAAAATATCATTACTCTAAAATAATGACATCCTCCCCTCAGTGCTTTACACAGCACAACAAAGGCCAAGAAATTACAGGTAACACTGCTGCCTGTGAATATTATTCAGTACAAGAAGTTTTCTTTCATCTCCTCACAGGTTGAAGGTGATACCTGAACTATAGAGATTCCATTTTAGCAACTCATGTCAGATATCACATTGTATACTGGTGACAACTCTTACCTGTTGCCTATGTGCAACATTTTATTTGTGGTAAAGGTTATGTAAAGTTGGCCCCTGCTTTCCCTGAGAAAGCCTTTCAATCCTTTATTCTCTGTTGTGCCAGGCATCTCTGCCTACACTTATCTTGAAAACAAAGGTCTTGCAATTACTTAACTTCTGAAAAATTACTGGAGAAAGGAATCAGTGACATTTTCAGGAGAACATACTTCATTGTTCTGTGTACTAGAGAAGTTTCCAAATGCAAGTATTGTTTAATTTAATCTCGTAGTATCATGAAACAACAGAGTTATTACTGCATATGCCCCAATGCATTTAGTTTCCTTTCTATGCAAAAATTCTGCAGGTCATTTCTGTTTGAATGGCCAGTTCTTCATGTGGAAAGAAAGCTCAGACAATGTCTTATTGAATGAAACAGGCTTGTTTCATGATTCATTACACCTCTTTTTGTCCTTACATGTAAGCCAGCTCCTCTCACTTCTACATAAAGAATGCACAATGGAGGTTGTGCAGAGCCATAAAAATAATGCTGGGAATTCTCATGCATACAGTAAAATGCTCAATAAAAATAAGAACATTTTACAAAAGGTACTGATAGTCTCCATTTTAGAACTGATTTTTCATTCTCCATAAGCTCATTTTTCTTTATACTTAAACAAATGACAGATGTTCATAAAAACGATATTAAGGATTCCTTTTGGCACTTCTGCTCAGCGTTCTCATTTATTACTCTTCTGGTAATAGAGTATGCAATGTTATTCTATTGAAACCGGGATCATCAAAATTGCCAGGTGTCTGATGTGTGATCATTCCCTCTATATGCAAAGCAAAGTGTTTCCAAATGCATTAGTCTAGTGAATTCTGTGCTTACGGCTCAATTCTTCAGAGTGTTGTGTACTTTGATTATATACACCTTAACTCCATGAGTTTAATGTCAATAATGTTCAGCCTCCTGTAAGATTGAGCCCTTGAAGAAAAAGAAACTCTAATTGTGATTCCTATAGTGAATAGGTTAGTGTTCTTGAGCAAATCTATAAAATCAGGTTCCAAACTATAAAACTCATTCCCATTTTTAAGCTCTAAGAAACAGGGGTTTTTTAGAACAGAAATGCTGGTCTGCAGATAAAGTTTGCAGTAAAGTCAGTGGCAATAATAGCTGTCTAAAATAAAGCTGGGAACTTAAATTAAGAAGCCTGCAATCGGTGCTGTTTGTGCAATCCTTTGCCTACGAATACTTTACAATGTTCCTCTTCCCCCCACATCTACTCCTTCTCTCCTCCCTCCCTCCCCAAAAAAAGAAGAAAGTACAAAATGCTCAGATCCATTCATTTCTCAAAGTGGACCTCTGTATGGATATATCAGGTTCCGGCGTGAAAGTCAGCAGCAAAAAGGACAGAGAAGTTGACAAACGTGGTAAAGGAGGCAGCTGATAGCTGAAACCCACTATAGATACACGCTGCATATGCAACTGTACATACCCATGTAACACCTCCTTTATGGAGTTAGCAAGGAAATTGTCACAGTTGGTAGAAGAACAGGACAATCTGACAGAAGCTTTGCAGATATTCAATGGCACTGAAATAAAGGGGGCTCTCAGGGGACTCCTTGAAGCCTCCAAAACACCATTTGCTCTACTATTTCTGCTTCCCTGAATATTCTGCCTTCTGCTGCATTCAATCCAGCAAGTTCCTCTCGTGTTTCTCTTCTTGTCACAGCCTCAGTCTTGTTTCCTACACAGTCCCCCTTTATTCACCCACTTATTTCCCGTCCCCACATACCCTCATTTCAGTCACCTTGTGGAAGCACCTCCAATTCTCCAGCATCCTCACCTCCGGTGTCTTTCCATCTCCATTTCAATTTCCCCTTCTCATTGTAGCTTCAGAACATCTCTGTTCCTACCTCTCTGTTCTCTGGCCATCTCATATTCCCCATTTCTAATGTCTCTAACTCAAAGAAAACCATCAGAAATAACATACTGAAAAGCTACTGTATCCTTTAAGTGTTTATGTGTACAAGGGAATGCTATTTTACTTGAACTGAGTCTGTATCTTTCCAAATATTCCATGTGTTATTGTATATTTACAGGATTTTTGGCTCAACTACATTCTCCTTTCTTAAGGAAATGAATGCTCCTAATGACTTCAGTGTCACTATGAGGATCATATTTATTGGCATATTTCTAGTTTTAGATAAACTGTAATTTTATTGCCTTAGCCAGAGGGAAGTTAAATGGTGAGGGATTTACTAATCGCTACTTTAAGAGGGATAAATCTGTTTACCTCCCAAATAATAGAGATCTTGCCCTTGGCTACTTCCTTCTGCTTCTTGTCTGAAAGTTTTTACCCTTAACAAGAATTAGTTAAAACAAAGGGGGTTGTGAGAGGTAGCCTAGCAATGAGGAGCAGTGAGGAAGCTGGGACTCAAGAGAGAAATCTCCTAAGGTGGATCAGAAATACTTCCCTAAATAGAAAAAAAAAAAATTAGAAAATACTAACTTTACTACATTTGTTCCTGCCACCTTCATGAAGGTTTTCATCCCTTCCTTTAAGCCACTCTAGAAATCAAGTAATTATGTGAGCACAGTCTGAGTAAGAAAGCATGAAATTAAGCAGAGGATAGAAAAAAGCAGAAAAAAACAGAGAAAAAAAATTATATTTAATGTTTAGAAGATGATTACTACTGTAATATGAGTCAAAATGAAAAACATACTTAGGACTAGCACGGCTTCTCCTTCCACCCTTCTCAGTGCAACACATAGAAAACTAAAAGATGCAAAACTAGATTTATTTCAAGTATCAACTAGACCTGTTTGAAAGGTGAAATAAGAGGCATTTGTACAAGGATTCAGAAATTGCTGAAACAAAGCTACCTCTTCATAGTGCACAATTTAAAATCCATGTGCCAAAATACGTGGCTAAAATTGTTTTTTCAGACAGAATTTTTAAGACAATGTAAGCAAAACATCTTTTCTCCTCTGGATTCATATTCTGATTCAAAGTTGCTCCAATTTTCCATTTAATATGGCCTCATTAAGATCTGCTATAGATTTCATAACATATAAAGCATAGAAATCATAAAAGCAACTCCAAAAAAACATTTTGCCATGAGAAATATCCCAAAATCTGAACTATAATTTGTCTGTCTATATTGTACATAGCAACAATTTTACAGGAGTCTGTGAGTACCCTCCCAAATCATTACCTCAAACAATGTTAAAACTAAAAAAACTAATCTAGATAAATGCCCCAAGTCTTCAGATTGTAGTTACTTAAGAGAAATGAAAATCCATTACTAGAGTACTTTGAAAACCTCAGGTGAAGAGAAACCAGAAGGCAAAAGGGTTTTATGTGCAAGGATGACCTGTATTAATCCTAAAAATTTACTTGTGAATTATGAACAAGATTCTGCAATTATCTCATAGCACATCCAAAGTTATGGCTGGACATACTCTGTATTCGTTTTTCAGTATAAACCTTGCAAAGTCAGAGGTACTGCAAATAAGCAGAAAATCTGGATGGTTATAGAAGAGCTGAGCAGTATGTAGAAAGCAAAATCAGTCAGCCAAAGGTGCATGGCTTAGCTTTGCACTGATCAAAACACCTCCAAGACCTACAGACAGGAAATATTTCTTTCTTTTGCTATTATTAGTGTATCTTAGAGCAAAAGGGAGATCCAGATTTGTGTATACCTAAGTAAAGAATTTAGCCTTAGGCCAAATCTCTATTTTATACCTAATCTACATTTTGTCACCACTGAAGTCATGGAAGATATGTTTCTTCCTTCAAAAGGGATAAAATTAAGCAATTGTACCGACATTTCTTGCACTTTAATCTCCACATCATCCATCATCCATCTCGTTCATTTAATATCAAAGCATGTTCTTCCTTCATTGTTTATACATATTCTTCTTGTTACCACTTTTAACCAAGCAAAATAATAATAATACAGCTTTTCTTCACTCCATGTCAGATAACATTGTGTAATCAAACCCTGGTTTTGACAAGCAAAGAGAGTGTTCTTATAAGGCTGTAAGCTTGCCAAAGGTAGATGCTGCAGTGCTGCCCTTGCCTCTGCTTTATGAGCATCAATTATCACCAGTATAAGGGAAGTGAAGTACAGCAGAGTTCCCTTGCTTTGCGAGGTCTATCCCTCTATAAGGACTTAAAATCAAACTCACTTCAAGCTTGAAGGGCAAATTGATCACATAACAGTCATGGAGAAATATTACAAATTGTTCCCCACTTTACAGCCTATCTCCGTGATGAGGTTATTACAGTGTAAAACTGAAAAATCAGAGGTTAAAATAAAACCCTTCCATCTTTGGACCAAAAACAGCTTAAGATTAAAATAATCTATTTGATTTTTGAAAGAGCTTTCTTTCTTTCCTGTTTTATACTCCTCTGATTCTTTACTAGGCACAAGGCAGATTTCAGTGTCAATCTCCCAGTTTCACAGGCTGATTGATGCCAAACTCTTAGCCAACTGCTACCCAGGGAGTCACAGTTTACTCCTTCTCAGTAGAGAAGTGTGAACTTAAGGGCTGTGGTACTGTGTCAGTATTGGGGCAGGAGTCTTCCAAGCTTCCCAAAGTCCACACATGGAAAGAATACAAGATGATGTTCAGGGTGAGGAACAAGAAAAGGTGTGGAAATCTCTCCCTGGGTAGAACAGAGGCTGGAGGACTCTAAATCTTTCTGTGGCTGAATTTCCACATCAAAACTGTTTTTTTCCTGTGGTGATTAGATTCACTTAGGTCAGATTATTTCTTAGATTTAACCTCTGTTTCTACAGGTGTTTGCTCCAATACATCAGCTTCACCTCCCAGCAAGTATCATACTTGAGATGCTTTTGGGAGTGGTTGAGTTCTTCCTCCCTGATTCTGAGGGAGAAAGAGGGATGTAGCAATTAATTACCTTGCAAACACACGATCATCCCTGGTCATCTATCATCCATGCAGTGTGTCTACTGTGTTATGGCTAACATAAGTCAGCACACACTCGGGTCTGCCATCCATCTCTGTAACACATCTCTATAGCAAGATCCCTGTGGGAGAAGATGTACCTAATGCTGAGTTTTTTCTCTGAGGGTGTTCAAATCAGTCACAGAATCCCTCTTTTTCACTCGAGAGCTGCGCTGTTCCCTCTCCGCTCTGGCCCTCACATTGAACAGAACCAGAAGAGTGAGAGCAGAGTTCAGCAGAAAGTTCACAGCCCACAGCATCTCCACATGAATAACAGGCCATAATGGTTGAAGGCAAACTGTGTCGGTTTGGGAATTTCAGAGTAAATTGCATCCTGGGACAGAGCTCTGACAAGCACTCGTTGCACTCAGGACTGGAGGACAAAAAACTCAGGACTCTGGGCATAGGAGAAGGTCACTCGGCCTGCAGCTTGAACTCTGAAGTGTTTTCATTCTCCTGTACATTATGAGCAGCACTTGCTGTTCCGGGGGTACGTGCTGGTATATTGACCTTCATTCCTTTATTTTCCAAGCTATACAGCACGTTAGTAGAGGAAAGCTAATGCAATTGGCATCAAAGACCTTACGTGCAGTCTGATGGGCTGGCGAGCTGCCAAGCCTCTAATCCACCATGTGACGGACAGGACTTCAGTCCCCAAGAGAAAGTGATTTCCAACACAGCTTTCTATATCTCTGAAGTTATCAGCAGTTGCATTCAGATCATACAGATCAAATGCCTTCAAGGTAAGTGATTATTTAAGGAATTATTTTCAATTAGAGCCTTTGGTCCTAGTGTTCATTCTGATAGTAGTTGGAAGGAAAAAAAACACACTTTGCTTCTCTGATGTTGAGCATTTTCATATGAACTAGTGCCAGATGAGTCTTATGCTACACAAAAACCCCACAAAAAACCAAACCAAACCNTTCACAGCTAAACATGGTATTAATGCTGGGGGTTACCTAAGCAGATGAATCCAAATCAATATTTTAAAAATATTACACCACAGTTTAAAATACCAGTATCTATTCCAGCTGCATCCATGGTGTTTGACTACCAAAGGCTCAGAAAGGACTGAAGCAGAATGATTCCCATATTCAGCAAAGCACTGCAGCATGTACCAACTTTCCTCAGAAAGAGTCTCCTCAAGTAATAAAATTAAATCACTTCAATGGCTTGCAATGGGACTTCAACTCAGCTAAAGCTTTGTGGTAAATCTGCCTAGATCTTTGCCTTACAGTGGGTTCACAGAAAAGACAGACAGGCGCTTAAAATTAAAAAGGCAAAATAACATTAAAATAAAAACCAGAATAATTAACTCTTTAGGACAGAAAAAATTCAAAGGGATTAGAGAGAAAACACATGAAAAGTGGTTTTAGGGAAGAATTCCCCCCTCCTGCTCTGCCCTTTCAGGCTGTTCATCCCTCTAAACTTGGTGTAGCTTCCTGGGCTGTGGCAAGCACTTTTTGCCCTCTGATCCCCCCCCAAAATTTCCATTCTGATGTTCAGAGCCCTTGAGGTGTCTATTCCCAGTCCTGCTTAGCATCCCTCTGTTTTTTCTGTGCTATAGGCTCTCTCCTTGCTCATGGTCTTCACTCACAGCTCTCCTGGGCGCCGTGGGACATTCCCTGCCTTCACCTTGCCTCACCCTCTCTGTAGATGACTGGATTGCATAAACTGAGGAAATAATCCAGAGCAGCTGCCACGAGACCTGAATCCAGGAATCCTCATGTGCTTTGGTGGCCAAAGTTTCTCAGCAAAGCGCAAATAGCACATCCATAAATCTTGGTCGAGGACCTGCGAGGAGCGATGCTCTGGTTTAAATCTATGCCCCTCAGAAGTGCCATCGATTTCAAGGGGATGACTTAGGCATGGGAAGTAAAGCACATACATTTTGCAGGCTGTAGCTTTAGCTTTCATAGGGAGTGATAAAGGAGATTTACAGCATTGCTTTTTCACCTGGGTTTTTACCCCATTTGTCCAGCTGGGTAGAAAAATGACCAAAGCTGGCCAGTAACTCTGGTGAGTGAGTGAACAGGCTTTCACTGCCCAGGAATGTGAACAAGGTAGAAACTATTGGAAGTTCTTATATTTACAGGAGGCATATGCTCCCTTCCTTTCTCTCTAAAGTCCCAACAGACAGGGCTGGGTTCCCAATCAAGACAAAGATCCTCACAGCCCAAGCACTGAAGAAATGCTTAATGAAAGGCAAACCCTGCCAAAAATATCTTGAAACTTAAATATGAGATGCAAATAAATGCAGATATGCACCCTCTACTCCCAGTGATACAAAAACAATCATTCAAAATCCTGTATTTCCATGGAGTCGATTTTGCTCATTTTTACTACACAGTAGAGAATAAATAATTAGGCAAAAATCTGGTTAAAATTCTCTAAGCAATGTTCATTTATCTACACTGCAGTTATCTTGTCTTCTAATTTACTAGTTAAGCTCTTTAATATATACTTTACAAAGTCTAAAATCCAGTGCAAGAGAATCAATTTTGGTATGAGAGGTTCAGCCAAGGCATTTGTTAGGACTGGGTTTTTTTGGAGTGATTAAATACTTAACGTAATCTGCCATCAAAATATTTTTGGAGTTTAACACAGTTTCTAATTCTGCTATGCACTTTGAAGAATACAAAAGACATTATACAAATCAATATATTATCATATTGATTTTATTCATGTTTTAAGTATTCAGGGTAAGGGGGAGGGACAGAAAAAGAGGTGGACTGACATCTACTTTTTCATGCCAGAAAATAGCACGGGTTCAACAATTGATTGGAAATAAATAAAAGCCAGCCTCAGGTGCACACTTTATATTCCCTGAGATGGTTTTGAAACATAATAAATTATTGGAAACAGAGGCTTTGCATCCAGAAAATTAAGTCAAAAAACCCTCCAAGGCCAATACCACTTATGCTCTGCACATTACTGCCAAAGATAAAGCATTTATTAAGGCTACACACTAAAGATAACACAAGTGTGTGCAACATCAAAAGGAGATGGGCCTTTGGGAAAGCACTGAAAAGAACTATTTCCATTTCTTCAGTGTATGTGGCAAACTGCTTTCAGATATTATTTTCACAACTATACGAATCAAGATTCTCTGTTTAAAATGTACAGACCCCACAAACACACTTAAAAGTCTGGGGAGAATGGGCTGTCTGGACTCAAATCCAAGGTCAGATAATGTCAACTGAGCACAGCTGGAAAAATTCCAAGCCCTATGATTGCAATGCTAATAAATTGCAATGTCCTGTGTAAAGAGAACGTTAACTTCTTTCTCCCTTAAACACAAATTGGATCCATTTTATCCAAAATATATTCACTGAAGATTTAGCTCCATTATGCTGCATCATGTCTAATATTCCACAAAGTATATGCTGAAAAGAACAATTTGTTTTCTAATACACCTAATGGAATGTGATTTATGATCCCAAACACAAATTGGACAGCACACTCAGGATGTCTCTTTGCAAACAGTGAGAACTTGTTTTATAAAGATTTTTTTCTTGAACTGAACCAAAAAACTAGCTGTGTAGGTCCTCCTTGAGAAGTGCATAAAACCATGTGTCCAAATGGCAGTGAACTCAACATTAAATGAATTTAAAATTTAAGGGGAAAATAACACATTTTATATGTCTAATAATTTATAAAGAAAAGGACATGGTTTTAAATTTTTCTTTTTGTGACAAACTGTAATTGGCCCTTTGACACAGTCTAGTTTAAATTTATAGTTGCAATGAATGTAGCATCAAAAAAATAGGCCTGAACAGCTCAGTCAAGTATTTATAGAGCCACTAGAATTATCTATATTCTGCTTTAAAATTTTGGAGTATATACACATTAAATTGTAACTTTATAACCTTTCCTGTCTAGTGAATAAGATTTTAAGTTGTCACTCATAGCCTGATCTTTTTTATTACTTCAATTCTTCCAAGTACTGGCAATGGAAATGCTTGGCATTATTTACAACTACAACTGACTTGCACTCACCAGTACTTCTGAAATCTAAATCTAAAAGTAAAACTTTTAAAAATGTCAGTGGATACTAATGATCTAGGATTTCAGGGGGAAAAAAATACAAGCACAGGAAGAAACACATTCCTGGGTATCAGGAAGAAGAGATATGGAAAATAAAAGCTACAGACATTGTCTGAAATACAGTGAAGCCAGACTTCTGCCTGCTTAATTGGCATCTGGTTTGGGCTGTTTCACACCTTCACAAGGTGCTGGTCAGCCCTACTGATGGCTTAGCTAGGACTGAAGTAAAAAACAATTCTAAAGTGACCAGCACTTGAAATGAAAAACCTTTTATTTCATATCTATTCTGTTTTGTAAAATTATAGACCAGTCACTTAGAGCTGCACTGTGTTTACAATATAATTTAAACAATAATGTCACAGAATTTAAAACCCATGTGCCTTCTTATATTCATTTATATGAATCAGTGCTAGAATATAAAATTATAAAATTCTTTTTAAGAAGTTAGTTCCAAGTGAAGACAAAATCAAAAGTATCTTACTTAAGACTGTCAAAGGAATTCTAGTTGATAAAAGCCAGAATAATTTTAAAACTATTTTAAAAAACAAAGTTAGAAGCTCTGCAATATTAATTCTTCCTGATTTTGAAGGTGTAACCTAAATAAATAGTGAGTATTAGCTACTTTATCAAGGCAAGGGAAAGTCTGCTTTTCTGAATTCCTCTTAAGCAATAACACAGTTACTCTACCCAGCAGGGCTGAATTCTGGACAGCAAACATTGGAAACCAGAATGTTAAGAAATCTCACTGACACACCAGTATGTCAAAAGAATGATTTACAATGTCACATTTGCACTAGCCCACAATCACATATGTTTTTCAAGGGATCAGATTTCAGCCAGGCTGTCAAAAAATCAGTATTCTGTTTGAAAGGAGTGTATTCTGCCAACTTCGACAAGAATGTGTTTTGCCAACATCAACACAAATGCATCAGGGAGTCTTCTCTGCCCTCCAAAGTTCTTAAATGCCAAAATAAGATAAGCAAAGACACTAAGGCTGCAGTTCCTTGGTGTAAATAAGGGGCAGCTGCTGCCAGGCTCTCAGTGCTGCTGTCTGTGAAGGGCTCTGGCTTCTGTATTAACTCTACCATTAAAGATATTCCAAGTCTTGCCACCTCCAGGGAAAGCTAATCTCTTTAGTTCTTAGAACACATGTTTATTTATTTCATATAAATACACCGTAGTAGCCTCAGTGTGGTAATTTCAGAGAGCTATTGTACTTGGGTACAGTTTTTTATTTATTTTCCATTTCTGTACATTTTAGGCCGAAGAATATGTAGCTGTGTTATCCCTGTGCTTTCTATGGGGAGTGTGCCTTGCTGTTGTACTGCTTAACATTTTGATTAGAAGTTTTTTGCACCTTTAGAGACCATGGGCTCTCTTGTCAAGATGTGTTGATGCCACTGCAGTCTCAAAATCCATCTCTTTAGAGAAGGTATCAGACTCAGACTGATGATGAACTCTGATTTTGTAACAAAAAAATTGAACCAACACTATGCCAAATTCTAGTTTTATATTTCAAATGGCATGTCAAAGATGTATTGACCAGTTTAAGAGACAAGATGTGTCAGCAGTATCCAAACTGTATTACAACACTTTGCAGTGAGACCTGAACTTAAATCTGTGCTCCTTTAAGACTTGGCTTAATGAAACACTGACCAGTGCAAACGGGTGTCTCAGAGCTTTGGAACCCCAGCAGGTCCAGCCCCATTGGTGAGACATTCACAACACACCAGAAAACATCAAACACTCTCAGACTCAGGCACTTGCTCTCTGCCCTCCTACAAGTCGATTAGTTTATCATCATAACCAGTGAACTTTTAATGCTCTACAAACATCCTCCAAATTTTAGATCAAGGTCATTGTACTGATACCTTTTATTCTAAACCATAGCAGATGTGAAGGCAGGTTGTACAAAGTATTCATTTAAACTCCTTTGTCACCTGCCATTTATTTAACCTACTAACCAAAACAAACTAATGGAATAGTGCAAGGAACATCCTCCATAGATATTTCAAATATCAGATTTTATTTTAATGTACGATACGCACCTATGTAATAAATTTTAAAGCATAATCATCACAACCTGCAATAAAATCCTTATAAAACAAATGAGATCGAATGACAGGTTATTTTCTTGTGAAGCAAATGTGAAGATCTTTCAGCTACCCCTCCTGAACCTGTGTTGAGTCTGGACTGTCTTAATTTCTTTATATTTAACCTGATATAACCAATGCAGTAATAGACGCAAATGAAAAAAAAAAAACAAAAAAAACACTTAACTAAGCAAAATGGATTTTGAGATGAAGAACAACCAGTTGATCTTTAAATGGATGTAAATTCAAATAAGGTATACTAAACAGCAGAAACTAATTTAATAACTTCAAATTAAGCTGAATCCATAATGAAGGAAAACCAACCAAGCGAATGCTGGGCTACAAAGAGCACATATATGTGTGTGAAAGCAACAGCTTGCTCTCCCCCTTACAAAATGCTCCCTATATCTCTTTAGATATGCAGACTTATCCAAAACAACATTCTAATAGTTATTATACTATAGATATAAACATAGGGCAGAATAAATTGCCTTTCATTTGAAAGGGTAACAAATGAAGTAGCCAAAACAAAGGCACTAGTGACCTTATATACAGACAGTTTTCCTGGTTCTATTAGAAACACCTACTCACAGAAATACAACAAAGTGCAATAAACAGTGTGTCTTGCTCCTGAGTCTACTTAGGAATTTCATGGATGTCACTACTTAGAAGAGTCCTGACAAAGCAATCACTTGAAGTAAAACCAGTCCCCTGGATCGAAGAAGTTTTGTAAGTGGTTTGCAAATTCTCTCACAAATAACTCCAAAAGTCTGAGGTAAGTTCACAGTCGTGGACATGTGAATGCAGAACCCTTTCTTGATTTGTCATTTGGAGCACTCAGCAACAAATAGTACTTGATCAAAATGGTAGGCCAAAAGTATTAAGAACCCAAATTACATATTTTTGATTTCTGATTGCAAATCACTGTGTATAATACCCACTGACTTCTGCCTCTATGAAACAGAGCGTGCAATAGTTTGGCCTTAATTTGCTACAGAAAATAGCAGGTATGAAGCAAGGGAGGGAGCAAGGTGAAAGAATAAACCTGCCTGATTAAAAACTAACGAAAAGAATGCCCAGCAGTTTCTGAGCACTTGCATGTCCATCCAGAGGTGGTCAGTTTAAATCCTGGGAGAAGAAAGGCACACCTTGGCTGCCATTGCTTACTGCATAATAAAATGTTCTCCCACAAGAAATCTCAAGGCTAAACCCCTTCATTTGCTCAACATCACTGATTAAGAAAGTGATAACAGAAATAACAACACTATAGATTTACATGCATGTGAACCATCTGAAGCCTTGGAGAATTTCATGTTTAATCGAAATCAACAACTTTGTGCCGCACTGAACTTTGGTGAACGTGGGCACACTCTTAACATTCCCAGTGTCAGAAGCAGTACATTTGCTATCAGGTTTGGAGGAGATATGCACATGCTGATTGAAATAGGCAGATCAGTTACCTCCTGATGGCAAGAAGGAAAAAGAGAAGGAGACTGAGAGCTACCTTGTGCCACTGAACAGGCGCATACTCAGATACGCCGCACTACCAGCAGTGTCAGAGCAGATATCAGCTGTTAATAGTGAAAGAGTGCAGGTCTGATGCAGAGCAATTCTAAGCAAGAGACATACTCAGAGGAGCAGAAACTTCCATTTGGAAAGCTCGGCACTGGCCAATGCATCTACAGTTTTTGTGAAAACAATTCTAAAACAACAGGAACAATAACGTGCAGAACCACAAGCTGATGGAAGATTTATGATCATACCAGGCTCAGCCTTATTTTATAGCTGCCATATGACATTTTATTTCTGGAAAGAAGCAGCATTGATAAAGGGATTTAATTGTCTGTCAGCATGCCTTATGCTGCAGTTACTTCATTTACTTCTAGCCTGAATCTCATTACTACTTCAATTCCGCAGGTTCCCCTCCATCTCGAGGTGGGTGCTTAATTAGAGCAGCCCCTGTAATGCAAGCAAATACAACAGACTTTCGCTCTTTTCTCTCCCTGTCAGCCTGACAAATCTAATAGACTATTGATTTTCCATCCTCAAAGAGATCAGGCTCCACTTTTGCCATTCAATCATGATATTAGCTGTCCATTAACTCCAATTCCCTGGCCTGACAGCTTGTGAACACCTCCGAGGCTGTTCAATCAGCCAGTCAACACCCAGACAACAACGCAATTACAAACCTCTTCCAGACCATAGCCCAGGTCTTAACCTTCTGCTTTCTCTTGCTTCCTCAGAAGTTTATGTTCCTTTTTCCTATATCCTATTTGTCAGCTTAATAATACTATTGGTTATTTATTTACTGCACTTGAAAGAAAATATATTTTCAGGATGATTGTATTGTTCCCTCAAAAAAATCATCATTTTTAAGTGAAGTTATTTCTACGCTTCTGCTTCACCTGTAATGGCTTGGAACCAAAGCAAGCGCTACAAATATTTGCTATTTGTCAGAGGAAATAAATTTGGCAAATCTCGGACTTCTTCATTAACTTCAGCAGTGCAATTTATCTTGCCATTTCAAAAATCACAGTCAGGCATGATTAGTTCACCAAGGAGATCACTCAGGATATGGTGAAAAGAAAACAAGGGTGATAATTTTATGGTTTCTCCTTACTTATTAGCTGGTCCATTTTATGAAACTACAAGGAATGGTCAAAAATTCTCTGAAAATTGTTCTTCCATTCAATATTTTGGCATTAAAATATACATTTAGCTAAATTAACTCCACATTATTGATACACCTGTTCTTTATTTCTTTAAGTGCTGACAATCACCAGTGCTTATCAGCCCACGGCATTTCTGCCAAATGCAAAATGAACGCTCTAAGTATTTGACTCTCAGTTTTAATAGCTTGTAACAACTGTGGCATGAATGACCTCAGTTTGTTAAGCACAGCCATGCAATTTGGCATGAACACAAAGAAAACACTTGTAGCTTATGGGAATTCCTTATATAGATAAAATATATGTGGAAAAGTGAGTGCTCCTGATAATCTGATCTATGGGAATGCAGCTCAAATGCCATCTTTTTTTGGTTTAGATCAATAGATTGACAAAATCAATCAGCTTTATTTGGGTTTATCTCTAATCACAATGGAACAAGGCTCCTGTGATATTCTTTAAAGCTATTTATCTGGGAGATTTTATGAGAAATGGGGCATTTGGTGTTCACTGAAGTTCTGGCTGCCACACTACATTTGCCTCAAATATTTCACAGCTGAAATTCTAACAGATACCCAATTCTGTATAATTCCACCTGTATAATGTCACCTTTAATTACTTGCTGATTCCATAGCATGGCATCCCCACTGAAGATACCAGGGGGTATAGCCAAGCTACAGTGATCACTTTGGAAAATGTATATAGTATATGTGGAAATATTTTGGATCTTTGTTGAGGGGATGTGCAACTGTTTCAGTGAAATATCATTTATCATTAATGAACAAATGGCAGGTTTTACATATCCCATGTTGAATATAGACTATTTTTAAACAACAATAGCTATGTTTTCCTTTCTTACTAGTAATGTTGTTAATAAGTAATCTGCAATGTTTTTACAGTGCATATTGAAACAACTAGATCTGTAAGCAGATTTTCTGTTTCATCTCAGAGATCAGGGATGTAACTAGTGCCACTGGTTATATTACACTTTATGCATCCTGCGATCAAATACTTACTAGTTTTCCAATCTGGCCAAATTAATACACCTCAACGAACAGAGTTCATGTCCTCTATTAATTTCTCCCTAGGATTTCTCAAAACAGAAATCTTAACCTAGCAAAGCACGTTTCTGTACTGTGGTGCAGAAAAAGATGAACTGGGAAGAATGATATTGTCACAATAAGCCCATTTGTATTCTAATAAGTCTATTTTATGAAGGCATAGAATATTAATTTACACAATACCTGTACCCTATGGTAAATACTTGACCAACTGCAAAATTACTCTCATCCCTAAATTGCACATCAGATCCACTAAGATATCAACAGTAGCTTAGCAGCTCCCTTAAATACCCCTTAGAATAGACTGATTTTAAGATTATCATGTGGTGGCACTACATACAGTTGGCAAAATTCAAAGACTATATACACAATGATGGAAATAAGAGCTATTTACCCTCAAATTTTGAGATATTTTTCACAGCCTAGTTGAGGGTAAACAAGCTATTTAATTTTTGTAACATCTTCATCTGCTCAAATTCCTACAGATCTCAAAGGATCAATTGTAGGTAGGTCTGCAGGAAACATATTCTTAAATTACAAGCCAGTGTTTGCAGATATTTCTGATTTTGATGTCCAATCCCACACTCTTTCCTCGTTCATGGACATTATTATAGAAGGGTAGAATTTGTGTTAAATGAGATTTTCCTCTCATAATGCAACCAGGCAGGAAATGGGATGATGTGTCACCTCTGATGACACCATGCCTGTTTGCAGAATTCACCAAGGGCATTGCAGCAATATTTTAGAGCTTCTCAGGGGCAAAGTTTGACTGTGTAGCATATCACAAATATAAAATACACACTAGTGTAACCTCTCCAGAATACTAATAATGGAAAGCCTACAGTTTATTATTTTCTATATAGATTCTTCTAGTTGGAGAGGACAAACTTCCTAGGGAGTAACTGATATTAAGCATTTTTCCACTGACCATCTCCACAGATGAAGCTGTGACCTGAGTGCCTCATGTAATTTTTGGGGTGCATCCCTGCAGAAGCCTAAAGTCAGCAAGCCAAGAGGCTCCATAAAGCCTGATTATTTCCTTTAGTGCAACACATTTGCCCAGTTCACTGATTTTGATTCTGTGTTGCATGAAGGACACAGTCAGTCAGTCTAGACAGTCTCCAAGAAGTGATACCCTGCTCCTGGCAAAAAGCTGCCAAAGAACTGTGGCTAAGTGGTCTCAGAAAGAAATTAAACTGAAATATTAGTGATCAGACATGGAAGCAGGACAGAAAAAAATGTGCATGCACAAATTAAATTCAACTAGCAAACAGACTGATGATGAACCTGTTTGGTCTGTTGTACCATGACAAAAGCTAGCATTTGTTTTAGCAACCAGTAGCTCCCCAAGAGCACTGGAACCTCTTTCACAGTGAGAATGTTCCTTCTCTCCCTTTCCTCTTGAGCAGTTTTCTCCTTTCTGATTTTCATTTTGATCTTTAGATACTTCTCTCCATTCCTTCTTTGGCATCATCTAAATTCTCCCAGGTCTAAACTGGGAACCTGAAGTGGTCACTGTAGATTAGTACAATCAAAGCAATTGTAGCTGTTTGTTAAATGTTATAGGGGTTGATTGCGTAGTTGAGGCACTTGGAATTGAATGTCTCAAACTAGAACCGATTTAGGACTTGAAATTTTCCTTGTGCAGCAGTTCAGAGTTTCAAGCAAGAAAGACTGAGGATTACATGGCAGTAAAGGAGTTTGGAGCAAGGTGGACAAACCGTGATTTTGCTTTCTGAGTAAAGATTAAGATATTTAAATACATAAACAGAAAGCTACATCATTGGTTTACTGTGAGGGTGGGCAGGCCCTGGCACAGGTTGCCCAGAGAAGCTGTGGCTGTCCCATCCCCGGGAGTGTTCAAAGTCAGGTTGGATGGGGCTTGGAGCAGCCTGGGCTACTGGAAGGTGTCCCTGCCCATGGCAGGGGGTGGAACCAGATGAGTTTTAAGGTCTGTACCAATCTAAACTGTTCTGTGGTTCTATGATAAATTCTAGTATAATTAATACTTTGTTCTCATTAAATTCTGACTGCATTGCTGAATATAAAGAGTCCAGAGACTTAACATAATTTTTCTGGGAGGACCTGTCTCAGGACCAGAGAAGGGCTGTGTTGACCAGCCAAAGAAAACCTGCTTATAACATCTCTGATTAATCCCTCTTTAGTACCCTTGCAGTCTTTAGATCCACTGGCATTATCTTTGCCCAGTCTACAATTGGGATAGATCATGGTGTCACCTATGCACTGTTTCACCTGAGGCAAATGAAACACGATCATATAAAAATTTCATTGAAACTGCTATGATGACCTACATATATGAGGTTTTATAATGAAAGTGTAATTTAAAGCAGTAATGATATAGCTTGCCAACAGATCTACTCCATATGCAACTCATTCAATTTAAATTTAAAATTCACTGTTCTTTGATTTATGTAAAAATAGCCTTTATGTCCATTTATACAGGTTTTAGTATACATTTATAATCAGCTTTCAGCCTGATTCAATCATCTTTACACAGATTCAGCTGTGCTTACTTAAGTAGGCACACAGTCAACTGGACTACAAGGGTGCTTAAAGACTACCAAAATGAGCTAAAGTTTAAAGAAAATGAGCCCAGAGAGGAGTCTTCAGTGAAAGAAGCAAATGTGTAATTAAAGTTCTCATTCAGAGACTGAAAAATTAAAAGGAGGGACTGTTCTAAATAATACATTCTATTTCTAAAAACTTTGCACACAGTCCTTTTTCATCTCCTGACCTTACCATAGGGAAAATTGCTATATTTCTTTTAATAAAAATTACATCTCTCATTTGCAGCCTCCCAATCTGTTTCATCTGCAAGCTGTTTCATCTATTCCCTGTAGGTGGAACTCCTTCTTTAATTAGGTGGTGTTGCCTTGACCACTGTAGCTTAAACTTCGTTTAGTATTCCGACTCTAAATGGCCACTTGTGTATTTGTGCTCCAGTATTGACCCTACAAATTTGTCTCAGAATTTGTTAAGAGTTTTAAAAGTGTTGGGTTTTTTTTCACCTTGTTCCAGTTCACTGTGTTTTTAACTAAGAAGGCCAATATTACTCTTTGATGAACCTTACTATCTCAGAATTCACCACTCTCTCTTGAATGAAACTGCAAAAGCTGGCTAATAGCAAGCACAGAGTTCCCCTCCTTGTTCTGCAACGTGCTGTTTCACACACCTCAGTAAACATTTGGGATTAGCATTGCTACAGGTTACAACCATGACTTGTTGATGTGATTTATCTGCTGAATATTTCATGTATTTTTGATACTATCAATGATAAGATTTTAATGAATTGTTTACAGGCATTATCTCAAAGACCAGTGAATAATTTCATCCCTCTGTGAATGTGTTCAGAGTTGAAACAGCAAACAAACCAAAACCCCAACAACAAGTACATAGAAGATATCTCCCAATAGAAGATCCCGTCTGATTTTTGCTTTACTTCGGGGTGGAAACTTGGATTCATATTTTAATGCTGATCCCTAACTGTTAGGGCTCTGTTACTTCTTAGTGCACTTTGGTTTGAATTTTCATTTGTATGCAAATAAGTCTCTGATTTATGGCACCAGTAAAGATATTACTCAACGACTCCTATTTTTCAAACTTGCTTTCAGGGTATGTAGAATTAGATAAGCAACAATTTTCTCTGAGCCTGAATGCTTGCAAAATCCAGAAGAGTATTAAAAGCATCACCCAGCTTTTTGCTGAAAATCACATTTTCAAAAAGCTTATTTCTTTAAAAATATGAAGAAATAGATCTATACTTCAAAAAGCTGGTTATCTTTGTTTATCTGGTTCTTTGGTGTAACAGAAGCTGCCCAGGCTCTTCATTCACACTTGGCTTCCAAGAGCCTAAGAGATTTGTAATAATACTTGAAAGTCACACCTGAGTTTTACTGAAGTTCAGTCAATGGCAACAAAACTACACCTAAACCCTATAGGAATTAAATGAAAACAATAAGTTGAAATAGTGATATATTGTTCTAACAATCAACGTCTCAGTGTTCTTTTACAAAATTTAACTTTGCACTGCACCTATTACCTTTCTATCACCATTAAGCTTCTGGCTGCTTGCTCATTAAACCCGAAAGAAAGGGAAAGAAGTAAAGGGCAGTGGGGAGGGGATTACAGGAGGATTTCCTGAGGAATTTTCTTATGTTGTCCCCTTCCATACTAGAAGCAGCTAAAAGTGGTCTCAGTGGTTTGATGTACTTGCTAAATTAGAAATCAAAATAATCTTTTCATGCACATCCCTGGTGTGATTCACAGAGCCCCTTTTTATCCATCACGTTATCTCCAGATGAAGGAACGCTGTCATTAGTGAGATGACTGCACTTCTGATGGAATGAGTGGGCAATGGCTAATTGCAGCTCAAGGCTGAGAGTTCTCACTGTCACCCCACTGCATGGGAGGTACAAGACACCACTGCTCCAGTTCTGATGATTTCTGTGCCCATGGAAGGGCCACAGAAAGGAGAGGTGGGAAAGAGCACCAGGAAAACTGCACCTCTGTCCACCAGAAAATGGGAAATGCAGAGTGATTCTGGCCATCAGACACTCTGTAGGTGGGCATCAGTTTTGTTCATTGTTCCTGCTACCCACAGCTTTTACCACATCACTTCACAGACTGATAGCCCAGATGCTCAAACTATGTGATCTAATTATGCAGAACATTATGTTTTGAAATGAGCAATTTATATTGGGAAGTGCAGACTGAAAATCCTTTGATTTTAACACTCTTATAAACACAAGCTTGTCATTTATTGTGTGTATGGCATTCCTTTTTATGAAAAAGTATTCTTGTACTTAATTTTTTTTGTGTGTGTTTTTGTTTAGATTTCCCCAGGGCAACAACCAAATTAATATGTTCCTCATGGGAAAACACATGTTGGTAATAACACTGCAGACAAATTAGGCAGATAACCTGGAATCACAGTCAAAAGTAATCAGATCAGTGCTGAGTTCTAGGACAGAAAATGGCAAGTTTTGCCTTCTGTAATATTTCTAAATTAGGTTTCCCTGTATGACCTAAAGAAAGTATTGTAGAAGAGTTTATATAGAGTGCTGTACTACTGGAAAAAAAAAAAGTTTTTCTTTGCTGAATAGAGAAAGAATAAACTTTTAAGTTTAACTACAAAATCCACCATTTTAAGTGTGAGATCTCAGGAGGAGGAGATTTTTCTGAGCTACAAACCAGCTCTCACACTGGAAGAGAACAGAAGTAGGAATGCATAAATGGTACATCTTCACCTCCACCTGTTTCTTTTAACTATAGTCAGAAACACGTCTATCTGTTAGCCAATGGAACTCTCACCTTGAGACACAGATGGCTAAGCCACAGATCAGTAAACCATGTTCTTCCCAGTCAGCCTAAATTTCCTGTGCTCCATTACAGCCTATTATTCTGGCTTAAGCCCCTGAGCCACTCCAGATAAATCTTCCTCTATTTTGAGTCTCTGGACATCCAAGACAGTTATCCTTTTCCTCCCTTATATGTTTACAGCCAGATTCTTCTTTCTTTACAATAGTGTAAATTAAGGGTCACTCCACAGAAAGCAGCACATTTGTGCTGATGTAAAAGAGGCATTAGAGATATATCAGACCTATTGTTCTGAATTATGTTTAAAAAAATCTGTTATGACCAGACATCAGAAGAGTACAAAACACCTCCTTCAATACTAGATATTGTTACAAGTAATTAAAAATTTGCTGATTATTCCTCACTTTTATCTTCTTTTAAGCTACCTAAGCAATATATACTTCATTTCCTATTCTGAAAAGTCTGGGAAGGTTTTGTTCACACGAATCTATGTCCCAAGACAGATATAGAGAAGTGACCACACAAATCCTGAATTGATTCGGTGTCTTATTTTATAATTAAGTGCCATTTAACATGATCTATTTACAGGGAGAAAATAGTTTCTTAGTATGAGTGAGTGCTACAATGATTATGAAGATGTGAATATGTATATTTATGGAGAGAAAATTATTTCTTCCTTTTAAGTCCATAAAAACATGATGGAAGAAAAAGATCAGTTTCAAATTGAAAGAAAGGCAATTATCTGCAATGATGAAAAGTTTTCTGGCCCCTACTGGCAGGTCTTCCTGACCAACAAGAGCCCCTGAGAAACAGGGCAGCCTCAAGCCACATTTTGCAACTTACCACACCATCTCACCATCGTGCAAGACTACCATGATTCTCTTTCTAAACCCAGCAAAACAAAAAGTACCCCATGAACAATTATATTATTGGTAAAATAAAGAAACTGCATTTTATAAAACCTTTATAACATGGCTGTCTTGGTATATGACACCTTCCAGAGCACCTCTAAATAAGCATTTGGGAAAAGCAATCTGAGTAAATGGTTTTAAAGACAGGTTATTTATTTATTACACAAGACACAACTTCTCACATTATTGCCTCAAGTAAAATGAATGTTGATAATGCTCCCGTCTCTGAAACTGAACACATTTATATTAAAAATGTAGAAAGTACAGTATACACTGAGGTGCAATCTATTGACTATGTCAGTAATAGCAGCTTTTTCATTTTTCCCCTCGTAATAGAAGTCATTGCTTGCATTCAAAATGTATTGTCAAGCTTTATTAATCTCAGCACAGAGGCCATCCTGGGCCTTGAAAGATACTGCCTTTTTTAAAGAGATGGTATTCCTTTTCTATGGCCTCCTCGAGATCTATTTCAGATGTGTCATAAAAAGGAACCTCAAATTACAGGACAACTTAAACAACGCTTAGTGATCAGTGATGTGTTTAAAGTCTTCCTTGGAAAGCTTGAAAATGAATTATAATATTTTCAATTTTAAATAAAGAGTTTCTGTGCAGGTTGGCAATCACATTGTAAGATGCTTCTTTATCTTATTATTCTCAAAAGAAATTTGGCTATTAGACACTGAAGGTGATATTCTGAAGAGAGCTGAATGCATGATCTAGAGGAAGGATTAAAGAACATCCCTCTTTGAGCTCCGGAGGCAGAGCAGTCATTTTGGTATCTTAATTTCAGAGCTGAAATTCCGACCCTGGCAAGGTCACCGGCATCTTTTCTATCTACAGGGTTGTTTGGTTAAATTTTTTAAAAAATCTCTGAGTGCACAGAGGAAGAAGTTATACCATGAGGAAGATGATATGAAGTGCTCCAGTGTGAAGCTGAAATGCCAGATAAGCCTGTAGGACTGAGGAAGGGGGTAGGGGGAGAGCTCTTATAAGGTATATCTATAAAGTATTTGCACTTGGCTTTCCTCTTAAGGGGAGAATGCAATGGTGTAGGATGAACCAGTAACTTCTCAACACTCATATTTTAGATTCAGACTTGTTATAAACATAAATCCTCTCCCTGTTTTGCAGCATTAACACTGTAATTGTTGGATGTCTGCATTACTTGTCCAATAACCATTGAGGGACCAGAGCCAAAGGATCTTACAACCATTTCAAACAGCACTGCCCTTTTGACATGCCCCTGTACCCACCCAAATGTTTCTGCATCTGTTCAAAATATTGCCTTTTAAAGTGACTTGCATAAAAGATTCTACACAACTCTTATTGTCCTGAACAAGGTCTAAATTTCAGCCTATTTTACTAAAATACAGGATTTTATACCGTGTGTGATGGTTGAAGTCAAAATTATTACTATTAATGTAAAGTGGTAAAGACACTGAAATAAAAATACCAGTTTAATTGTTTTTATGGCAAATATCGACAGTCTGAATTACTTGTCTTTGGCATGACTCTCTGCTTCTATCTTCTGCTGTCTCTAGAGAAATGATATAAGCATTTTTTTAGCTTTTAGTAAGACAGCTCAAAAAAGTATGACAAGATTTGCAGTTTTGTGGCTTTACATGCAGGTGGCATAGGCAGGGTTATCAGCTTGTTCTTGCTACTTGAATATAAAATAAAATCACTCCACACAATTAGTTATCTGCTCCTGAGACTCAGTTCCTGTAAAAGCTGAATAGTTTATGTGTAGCAAGCTAATAGCAGCATCAAGCAAGATTTCACTTGACATCTTTCAGTTATTATGCCATGTTGGAAATAAAAAAAAATTTTAAAAAAACAAACAAAAAAACACCCCAAAACAAACAAAAAAACCCCTCCAATAGTAAAGTACTGAGATTTAAATCTTGCAAGTGATGTGCACAAAATGAAATGTAAATGAGATGCAACTAATGAAATAAAAGCCAGGTCAACCCCTCTTGTGATTTACAATTGAAATTGGATAAGCCAACAAATACTTATACAATAACCCCTGTGATTTTTAAGCTTGATTTGTAAAGTTTTCTTTTAAAAAGTTGAAGGTAGTTTCAAAAGTCTAATTGCAAGACTCACATTAAAAGCAATATGCTAGAATGCTACCATTGTGTCTTGATGTAAAGCTCTGTTTTGGAGAAAATAACTTTATGTCATTACACTAGAAGACAAAAATCTTATTACTAAATTGGTACTTTCCCATTTAATAAATTTATTAGTCATTGCTTTGGGGGTGACTGTTGCTGACAGTCAGTTCAATCTGAACTTTCCAGGCATGGGCTGCGACTTTCTTGCACCATTCCTTGCATATAGGTGGCACTAACGGTATGCAAGGAGTTATTGTAACCTATTGATTATATTCTGTTTTAAAACCTATTTTATTTATGATACACACTATGCATAGCTCAAATATTGCTATAGTTTATTATACTTGTTTATTTTTGCACATTCTGCAAACACGAGATAATATAAATTCCAGAAATAAGTTCTCCTTTAAGCTGGAATTCTCAAGAAGTACAGAGGACATTTGGTGTACTGTGTTCTTATTGAAACTAAAAGCTATCTTTCACAGCTCCCCTTCCTGAAATCTCATGTGCCTCAGATCTGCCCATTACCAAGCATTGTGTCGAAGGCTATAAACACACACACATGCACATGACCATCTATGGCCCCATTTATGAATATCCACCATTCTATTTGCCAGACACACTAAAAATTTAGAATATGTGGTAAATTAAACGACAGCAACAGAATAAGTATTATAAGAATTATAATAAGAATTTATGCACTATAAGAATAATTTGCTCCTATTTAAAGAAATTACTATGATACCAGTGTTTAATAATAAATATAGGCCTTTTCCCCCATTCAGACTGTGAAACAATCTTCCATCAACAACTGTATATGGTAAGCAAGGCAGACTTAGGCACGTGATGGCTGCTGGGAATTTCTATCAAGATGAGCGTTGGCAAAGGGCACAGACCTGGCATTCCATTGCCAAGAATATGAGGAGGGGTAAAAATTTATACCGGTTAATGAAATAAAAGGAAAGTCATCTTCTTCAGCAGTGTTAGAAGAGGAAAATGAAAAATAATTTGGGTTTTAGTGTGAATCATGTCAGGGCAGTGCTCGTTTGATCTTGTGCTCCTTTGTCTAGACACCCTGTTTTGCTGTTAAATTCATGTAAGCAAGCTGCAGCCCCTCAGGTTCTAAAAGAAGTCTTTGTCTGTACTAAACATAATTGCATAGCCCTTTTAATGGATACATTACAGAGATTCTGGCTTAGAAAGGCTGAAGCTTTTTGATAGAATCCAGAGATAAAACTGAGAAGACAACTTCCTCAAGAAATAGGTGGATAAGGGAAGTGAACAGAAAAATGGAACTTAATTTGCCACCTGAGCTTTGCAACAGGTTTAATCAGCTCAAAGAGGGCTCCTCAAAAGCACTGAACACTACTTGGCTATATATAATGTTATTCCATGGGCTAAAGGCAGAGCACTGTCTTCTACTGGATGCTGCACAGATTAAACTGTCTCTATCCACTAGTAAAAGCAGGAAGATTAGGATCCTCTGTGAATTCTGCTGAGAATAAAAGTAATTTGCAAAGAGAATAGTATGAGAAACTACTATAAGACAGTGCTGTGGACAGCAAGCATGCTACACAAACTTTCCTCTACACAAAGAGAAAGGAATTATAAACTCCAGATTACTCTCCAAATTACTGAAACAATTTCTGGGGGTGGTGGGGAAGGTGCTTACCTGATATTAGGTTTTATTAGGTGCAGAAGTAGGATGTAGAACAGAAAATAACATCTTCATTTTAGCACAGGGAGTTTCTTACAGTCACATATGACTTAATTGATCAAAAAGGAACAAAAGAAGGACTAATAACCAGTTCCAAATTTAAAACGTTTTTCTATGGTTTGAGAAGCAAGTTAGTTCACTATGTGTTTGTCATAGAATCAAGTGTTCTGACCATAACTACTTTCTTCCTTAGATAGGAAAAATTAGTATCAAAGGATTTTTTGACAGTCAAGAAGCAGTCCCTGCCCAGTGTGGAGGGTCCTGTGAGGGGCTTGAGCTCACACTGCTTATTCCCTCTTAGGTGGCAGCTGCCTGGTGCCCCACAGCACTCCCAAACCCATCTTTTCTTGGCAGCATCTGTCCTAGCACTGCCATTGCCATGGTCGTGTCAGAGTGGGAGAAATAAAAGGAAAATAAGAAAGGGAAAATGGTTACTACCCAATACTGGGGCATAAACTATCCAGCCTGTGATAATTACCAAGTGTCACTGCAAACTGCCTATTTTTTCATATATCTACAGCTTTGGTAAGGCCTATGAGTTCAATATTCACTTTCTTTAAAAAAACACCCCAAGAGCTAGGATTGCAGTTCTTCCTCCTTTTCCTCCAGCAAGGTAAAAGATGCTAATGTAAAAAGGCAGAACAAATAGGCTCTTTATTTTTGCAGGACAAAGAGCATTTGAACTCCATCAGTGGCTCTTTGACTGCCTTCAAAGCTTGTCTCTGACTAAATTAAAGCCTCTGCTTGCTTCTGATTTGTAGTACAAAATGTAGGCTTTCCATTGCACTAGCAGCTAAATGCATGTAAGAGATTGTTACCTTACAATAATGCAGCTAATGAAAAAAATCAGAATTAAGATTTACGAAGGGCTATGTCCTCACTCGATGCAAAGTAGTGTAGCACCCCGAAGATCAATTTTTATTATGCCACTTTACAGTGGCTCAGAATCTGCCCCCTAATTCAATGAGCTGGTTCAGGGAGAAAAGTCTTAACCTTATCCTGTATAACCAGGGTAGCACATTTTGAGGTCACTGATAACATGAAGCAGTTTAACTGGAATTAAAGTGATTTTGTGAAGTTAGAAAAGCACAACTTAGCAGACGAGCAAGCAAAATTGGTCTCAAAGTAGGAGACCACTGATCCTGATCTGAATTTAAATGGCACTCCTGTGAAATCTGTGAGGTTATCTGGGTACAAAAACAACCCAATCACAACAATAAAGAGGAGAGCAGAAAAACTCACAGATGCATTTACATGGCCATGTTCCCAATGCATTGACATTTCATCTTAACATTACAGTAACTGGTTAACACCTAAGAATTTACATGGGGTGGGGGGGGGAGTGGTTTGAGGGTTTAACACGTGCCATTAAAATAAAAATATACACTTCTTTCCCCTTTCCTCACTGCAAGCTGCCTCTGCACTCCTGAGAGCTGTAGCTGTTGAGAGATCCTGCTGCAGGAGCAGAAAAACAGTGACCTTTTAGGCAACCTCTTCTAGATGTGAGAAGGAGGTAAACAGTGCTGATTTACCCCGTATTCTTCCTGCACGTGAGCATAAGGTGACAGCTGATAGACTGGCATTGTTGAACTAAAGTAAATAAATTTGCATTTTGGTCCCTTAGACCTGAATCACACAGCCTACTCATACTAGCCTCATCCCAGTTTTCAACCAGGTTATACTACAGTTAATAACTTCTGAAAATGCTCTAAAATCACATATTGATTTTCGTTAAAGAAGTCCAAATACAAACTCTCAAGAAACTCCCTAATGATAACTAAAACAAAAATCTTGAAATGCTATAGTGTTTTCTTTTAGGCAGAGCAGTTTACCTTGTCTTCAGTATTTAGAAAATGAGAAGATATTTCAAGGAGATGAGCCTCACTGGACATAGTATTTCCATAGCAATACCAAGTGCTCTTAGTGATGAGATACCCATGAAAGAATTCACATAGAAATGCAAGGCTGCTCCCGACAATTTTAAGTTTCAAGAGGGTGAAGACAGAAAGCAGAGTTTAACATTCTTTTGGACCTACTGGAAAAAAAGGCTACATTACTAGAACTGGAACAAAAATAAAAGCTCCAGGACATACAGGAATCTTGTGCACGTTTCTTTAGCACAGACACCTGCTGAAATCACAAATACAGGACGGAAGTAGCAAAGATTCACTAGAGGCTGCAAATCAGGAACAAAAAACCTCTACATGCACTTTATAAAGAGGAAGAACAACATGTAGTCAGACCTAGCTAAAGCTATATTTTATCTTCTGTTTTATTCGCTATATTATAATTCAAATGATGAGTTCTAAAGCAACTAATTATCTCATTCCTATAATTTAAAAGTGTGCAGTTTGACAGAGGCATTAGGACAGCAGTAAACTGGGAGACATAAGAAAGTGTATGAATCATAAATACAAGAGAAAACATACATGCTTAGTGTGTATCACAAATTTGAAATAAGTTGCCTAAGACAAATCCTTCCTGGAGGTAGCAGAAGGAATTAGTAATTATGTCAAAATATTAATGTCTCAGTTGACTTCAGTGCCCAGCAGGCAGATATGCTTTTCCAAAAGTTTTAAGAACTCCTGTGCTACCATATAAATTACATGAACTTAGCAATAAGTTGCTGGAGGAACTGACTTGCTTCTTCTTTCTACTTCCTCCTCTGTTATATTGCATATAGTAGATTATCTATACAGACTACATAGCTCAATTAGTGCATGAAATTAGTAAAAGCACCTGCAGGATAAGGTCCTTCTACATGTACCATAAACTGGGATACTGGGCTAGCTATTTAATGAAAAAAAAAAAATTTGGATACCTCCAGCTGCCCAAATCCATGGTTTGGCTAGAAAATAAGGCTTATTGTAATTTTACTACATTTAGAAATTGGGACATTTAATTATTAAAGCATAAATCTTAACTTCTTAAATATGAATCCTATTAATCCTATGGGATTGGGATTTCACCTGAAGGGTACAGTTTGGGTATCTAGCCTGTTTTCAGGCTCTTCAAATGACCCTGCCCCACCTCCAGCTGCAGCTCTGAAAGGCTGGGAACCTCTCCCAGTTCCTGTGATGTATCTGTCTTTGCAGGCTCAGATCCCTGAGGATGCCTTGAACAGCTGCCTGCAACTGGAATCTGTGACACAGCTCTGCACTTTGGGGTCTGGACACAGGGCAGAGAGAGAGAAAAACCTGGAAGGATGCATTTGCATTTACATACAGGCTGGCTGCCCACAGAGCTTGTTAAAGCATGGACAAGCTATTGCTCCTAACCACGTGTCCCTATGGCAGAGCAGACACAAAATCTCCCAAACCTCCCTGCCCTGTTTCATCTGCCCCATTCACTTAATAGTACCTTGAAAATGGTACAAATTTCATGTCTCACTGTTCATAAAGCACAATAAAAGAAATAATATCTATCACCCAGCAACCACAGCTGAATCCTGCTTATTCCTGCAAACTGCATTTCAATTTGCTTTTTAAAGGGAATGTTTTGTTCCTAATGAGGCCAGGATAATAATCCTGAAGGTTTATTTTTTCAGGTAAAGCTCTAGAAGGGTAACCAAAATGTCTTTATTAAGGCCTTTATGTTATGATCCTAAAAAAAGTGTTTCTGTTAGAGAAAGACCAATACACCCAGAGCCATAAGCAGTCTGCAGTACTATGAACCACTAATACACAAATAAATGGGTTGGGGTTTTTTTCCCAAGTCACTTCAATACATGCAAATCCATGAATAGCTATCAAATAGAAGTTTCTTTGGCTTCTATAAACCCTGTACTCAAAACATTTCAAATTAAAAGGCTCTGCCTCAGCTCAAATCAGCCCACACCACCTGTAAGTGCAACTAAATAAATGTGTACTTTGATCAAGTTGCCAACCTTTGCTCTGATCAGTCACATTTCCTGCTGTCTAAATTGACTAATAGTCCATTTTCTGGGAAATTTGCTGCCTAAAAGTTACAATGACAGCTTAGAGTCTTCTGAAGGCTGATGGTTGCCAGTTCTAGGAGTTCTTACTGTTAGAGGTCATTGCACCAACACGGTGGTACATTCTTTGTGACATTTTGCTACACAGCACTATAAAAGCAGCTGTATTTATGTGAACAGGCATATAATCTTGTGTTTCTAAGGTTTTGGAAAAAGTTTTATCTCCTTGAGCTCTGTCACTCACAAAAGAGAGCACAATTTATACCTGAGTGCCTCAAGCATTGCAAATTACTTCCCCCCTCCCCTTTTCTAAGCAGATTCTGTGATATATTGAAGCTTGGCTCTGTGTGATTGCTGCAGGCTCCCCACTGCTGTGTATTAAGGGTGCACTCGAACAGAGTAAACTCACTCTAAAAATGCATCATATGTCAGGATGGAATCTTATCTTTGTGGACTCTGACTCTTTGCCTTGAACATTCCACCAGCGATTCTGTGAAATATTTTCTCTGAAACCACCGAGGCTGCAATTTGTGAGTGGTGTTACTGAAAACTGAAAAAGAACATGCTAAAAACAAACTCTCCAAGGGTTCAAGCCCTGTTAGTTCAAGTTCAGCCCATACTGAAGAGGGCTACATTTGGGAGCCAAGTTCACACCATCCTGCAGGATTCAGGTGAAGGTTTTTCATGCAAAAATGAGGAATATGCTGTGCCTCTTTGTCTTACAACACACAAATAAGATCTGTGGACTGTGAAAAATTAATGGAACACATTTCATTTGACTTTCAGCTTCAGTTTTTCACTGAAATCCTATAAAATAAGGCTTTAGTTTCAATAACCCTCCAATGATTAATCATTTTCTACAGTTTCATGTAGTCTGTCATCAGTATATTCTGACTTACTTTTGCCACATAATCATTTAGAAGTCTCAGACAGATTAGTTTATTAGCTGGTGTTGTGCAGCCAGATTTTCCCTAAAGAATTTAATGTCTTGGTTATAATCAACAAGGGAATAAAACAAAGGAGATCAGAGAGAGACTATAAAAAGTATATTCCAGAAACCTTTCCATGCAGGTAACTGCTGATCTCTCACTTGTAGGGTTATTATTTACAAGTCTTATAAGTAATTTTAAATAAGCTTTTAGAGGCAGAATACGGTGCTATTCATCTTCACCAGGAAAGAATAGGAATGGATGAGCAAATTCTTTTATAGATATGATGAATTTAGCTTAAAAACTAAACAGTCATGTAGGAGCTCTGGAGTTGCTGGGGTGTTAGTTTGGACAGATGACAGGATGATGGATAGAGTTTTGATTCACCACCACAGAACAGGCTTTTTAAGCATGTTGCAAATAAAACCAAAGATGACGCATAGTGAGAAAAGAGAAAGCAAACAGGACATAGAGCTGCAAAGAACCCTCACAGAAAGCAGGAAGGCATCAAAGAAGGGCTTCCTGAAAAGCAGCCTAAAACAACAAGAGGAAAAAGAAGGAATCAGCTGTCTTGACAATCATCAAGTGGTCCAAGCTAAGAACCAAGAACTCATCCTGAGGTTTGCCCAGGAAATGAACAGGTTTTCATTAACATAAAGGAAATACAGAAGGGGCATTTAAGTCCAGAGCTCCAGAAGGGAAGTACAACGTTTGGAAACAGACTGTCCATCAGCTAAAGACGAAAGAAGAGGAAGGTGGGGAAGCTGTGAGCAGTAACTTAGCACACATCCGTGCATGGCTGGAGCCCTCCAGATTCCATGTGGTCTGTCTTTTCTTGGTGCTCACATGGCTTCTCCAATCAGCAAGACTGTCTGAAGTAAGTACACAACCCTGAGAAAAGCACCCTCTTAATTATTTTTGCTGTAAATTCAGCAACAAAGTGCTAAATGATTCCTCCATAAAAGCTTCTAGGGAAAGAATACAGTTTCTCAGATGTTGATGCGGCATTTTGCAAATATTGCTATTTACAGACTGAGCTGCATTTGAAACTCGTAAGACAAGTCCCAATTTGGGTCTAGGATCCTTGAAATGGTATTTTAAAATGTTCTTCCCACCTCTCATAATGCTCTTCTCAGTGACAGCATTAACTGCATGCACGTAAAGTGGCTTGTAGCTGCCTTGTCTGTTAACAACAAAGTAAGCATTATAAAATATTCAAGCCTGATTTGATAAATTAGAAAACAAAGTAAACTAGACAGGTAATTAAAAGTAATAAACCAGGTTTAATTGGTTAAGTAACCATATAGAAATTCAGTGCCAGCTGCAAAGGTATAAAATACAGCAACTTGGGTTTTGGTGTCATAAGTATCTCTGATGCTGTTGAGCCACAGTAATTTCAGATACCGTGGGGAAGCTACTATTTCATTACTATGAATGTAGAAATCATTACCACACCTCATTCTATACACTTAAATAAAATATGCAATGCAGATAAATGACATCCTGGACATAGCAGGTAGGTGATTAAATAGCAGGTACTCAAGAATTATTGCCAATGGGGCCCAAAAGGCATTCTTATTTTCCTGCTGGCCAAGTTAATAAGTGGCCTGATGACCCCATCTCACAGCAGTACACCGTTAAATTTCAATAGGAGTGATGACAAGCGTTCATAAATAAAAACATCCATTTGCAATACCTACCCACTAAACAAGGGTTAGGTAAGGCACTTTGCTGGCATGAGTGCTTGCAGCTAAGGGCTTTATCCTTCAACTCTAGGACAGAGCTCCAAGAGACTTGCACAGGCAGAGACAGTCAGCACTGTCCAGAGGAAGTGGATGTTCTTAAAGCTCAGTGATCTCCTGAAGGCCATCACAAGAGATAGTAAAGTTAAAGCTGTCAAATTACATTAAATGTAACACCATTCCCTTTTGACTCTCTCAGCAGAAATAGTTGGAACAGCAGCACGGATGGGCTGGGCGTGGCAGGTGGGTAACCTGAGGAGCACGAGTGTGATGGGAAATATAATGAGTAACTCCAGAAGTTATTGGCTCATTAACAATGTCCTACAGGAAAGAATTTTCTGTCTAATAATAGAAGGAGCACAAGCACAGATTCTCAATATGATCTGAAGCCTGTTTAATTCCACTGCCTTGGGACTAGGGCTCTTGATTTCTCCCTTTCTCCGTCACTTACATAATTTGGGCACTGAAGTGCTAACTCTATTATATGGTTCAACATGAAAATGGAGACTTTTTTCCAAGCTTCATTAACAGACAGTTGCAAAATTGGCCTCAACTGAAGCTCAGTCATTTTCCAAGACTCACAATCTCTAGTATAATTTGTTGCTGAAAATAATAAGATGCATTTTTGAAAAGTGAAAACAAGAATGCAAAATATTGTTCATTCAAAATGGAGAACTCAGCATAAATGAGAACCCTACAATGTAATTAAGCAGAATAGTATTCCTTTGGGGCCACTATGCTATATTTAGCACTAGCCATAGCACTGCAAACTCACTGCCATCAGTGCTTTGCCAAAGATGAGCTGAGAAAACAGTCCATACTTTGCCCAGTCAGGTCAGCAACACCTTTCAGAGATTCAAACTGTCTATCCCAAAATATTGACCTAAATTCAAAAGTATATGGTTACTATGAGAACAATGTTTCTGCATCCTAAAAAAATCTGATTGCATCTGTTTTCATGGAGAAAGAAAACTACATTTTCTAAACCAAAAGTATTGCAAGTCTCAATCTAATAATAATAATAAAAAAATCCTAGGAAAATAACTTATATGCAATTTTAAACCAAATATCTTCTGATTACTGAACTCAAGCAAATGTTTCTGACGTACAAACAAGCTTATACTTCCCTGAGTATATGCATGCCAAGTGGTTTTACTTGGGTAAAAGTCACATTTTTCAAAAAGAAGAAAAAGGCATCAAAATGCAGGTTTTATTTTTCAGTGATTGTGGGTGATTTGGAGCAACCAAGAGAAAACTATGAAAATATAGAAAAAAAATATACACATTCTAAACAATTCAAGACACATGTATTTGTTATTCATTTTTATTCTGAAGGTGCTATTTTTGGTAGTGCATCTTGTTTTTCATACATGTTTACACTCTCCAGCATTGAAAGAATTGCACTGTCAACAGCAGAGATAAATCACTTGAGGACTGATGTTGTAATGGGAATCATGACATAATGTCTCATATCTTAACTGATTATAATTAGTAAAACATTTGTAATGTACTAGAAAATGAGAATTGATAAATATAACTGAAAACCTCATTACCTGATGCAATGTACATCTTGAGAAGTGAATATAAATAGAAAATATTATCATCATGGTGCAATTTACGTTCTTCAATGCAAATAAATTTTCCAGATACACTGTGACACCAAACATCATGCTTTAACCAATGCTGATTTAGAAAAAATTGGACAAGAAGGTGTTACTTACTCAACTTTGCCTTATGTGAATGCACAGAGTGACAGCTGATCAGTAACTCCTTCATTTTTACTTCTCTACAGCCTTGTACTCCTTTCATCCTTATGGATCCTGAACAGCAAAGTCAGAGCAGGAGGAATAGAACTAACAAAGGCTGTACCTGGATATGCTGGTTATCTTGGCATAGTCCGGGCTCTTAACCCTTGGCAGCCCAACTGGGAGGTAAAATGCGGTATTGGAAGTTTTGAAGGAAGCATTTATAGTTAATTCACACTTGGATTAAGCAAAATGCAAACAAATTAATCCATTTCAGCTGTGAGACACGAGAGTTTAAGGCTCGTAAGCTTTTGAACCGAATAGATTTGCCATGGCAATGAGAGGAAAGCAGTGGGCACGAAGGGCACAGCAGCATCAGTACCCTCAGTGCCCAGAATGGATCTGCATCTTGGTCCTTATCCAACACTCACATGTTCTGCAGCAGCCTTTTCTGAAAACAAGATGTACAAACAGAAGTACCACCTGTAGGATGAGCAGAATGACCCTTTGTGCTCTAATAAGCATTGGAAAGACTTCCTCTGGAGAGCTGCCGCTGCTTTTGGACACCACCTCCCCAGACAGGAACTCAAAGGAGAGAGAATTGTTCAGGCAACAGTAGCAATGACAAGAAACAATGAGAAAGCAAATCTTTAAGCAAGGAAGAGACTACAAAAGAGACTTGATAAAATGTAAATAACTCCTACATTTAATCCCTCCTTCTTAGAAGGCAGTATCAGGAATAAGTGAAGCAAGAGGCTACAGAGTAAGAAAAAGTACTGAATAAGGCTTGTTAAACACAGTCATATCCTCTCTGGACGTTTACGAAGTTGGATGTCAACACCCACGAGGAATGACAGTATGGTTGATCCTGTTTGGTGCAGATGAATGAATTAGACAACCTCAGGGAGCCTGCCTCTTGAGACTGTGCTTGAAATACCTACAAACTGAGTGCCTTTGAGTTACCAGCCAAATGTATATATGTCCCAATAGCACCGCAACAGACTTCAGGGATTTGGTTTTGTGATACAGTTACGGAAGAGAGGCCATACCAAGATATGAGTTTGTTCAAATTTTGAGAGAAATATTACGTAAATCTGGGTGTTGAAATTCTCTGTTGTTGACATATAAATGCATGGTGGAGCTTGGGACCAAACAGATATAAAAGCCTCCAAAACAAACAGGTTTAGATTATCAGGACTGTCTCAAGTTCACAGGATCTGTGGGCATGTGTTAAGAGAAATCTTCAAGCTGGCATCAAAATAAAATTCTGTAATTTTTCATTATCACTTCTTCAGTAATATTTTCTCTACTAAAATAACATCTGCTGATTAATTAAACACCTTAGCACAATCAATGCACAAAAGGATATGCCTCCAATATTGATTAAAGCTTCCTTTGAAAGCCCCTCTGAGCTCTTTTATCACAGTTTGTAGAGAGATGGTATTTTCTAGAACAAAACAGAACTGTATAGCAAGTGTGAAAGTGTGACAGAAGAAAGGCACAAAATATGTAACTGTTTAGCTGAGGATGTTGAAACAAAGCATGTTCAGCAATGGAATAATGTGACAGGTAATTTACAGTGATCTGATGGAAGATGACTGGATGCCAAATAACCTGGTTTAGTCACTTTTTTTTTTTCCTTCCAGATACTTTGAGTATCTTTTTCAAAGCTGACTGTAATTGACACATTACATTAGTTACAAGATCACCTGCCAGGAATGAAAAGGGATGAACACTGACATTTAGGATTTTAGGGCCATTCAGGAGTAATGGGCTTGATCCTTCCTCTACCACTCAGGTACAGAAAATTATGAGCCTCCATGTGGACAACAGAGGCACTGATTTCTTCACACTTTTACTCTTTTGGGAGGTAATTCCCTAAATAATATATATTAATCAACAAACATCTGGATGAAATGAAAAGACTTTGGAGGACAATACGGGCACATTGCAGTCTCAGATCACTGAAAGCCATGAAAAGACTCTTGATGACATCCACAGACATTAGATTGAAATTAGAGGTATTTGGTTTTCAGTTCCCTCAACTGAGAATCTGTACATTGAAGTAATTAATGAAAAATGTCTCAGGTCGGTCATGCCAGGTTGATGCCTATTCTGTGTTGAGGAAAGCACTTTCTGCAAAAACAAGTTATTAACATGATGGATGATTAAAAACTGCTAATTTTTCCAAATGTATCAAAAAAGCACTAATTTAAAAGAGCAGTCGAGGAAAGTCCTGTATGCAAGATTATAAAAGTACAACAAACACACAGCCTTTCATATAACTTCTTCTCTATGTGCAGATTGTGACAAATTAACCTAGAATATATTTTAGAATATGCAGAGAACTGGAAAGTAAAATTGTTCCATATATTTTAGCTACTCCCTATTTTTGTAAGGGCATGGCAGTTGCAGTTTAGACTTATTCTTCCATTTTATTTTATAATCCACAATAGGTTAAATTAATTTCAAGTCAATTAGAATGCAAGGAGGTTACATGGTCTGTTAAACGTTGCTCTGATAAACACCTCTACTGCAATTACAGGGGCTGTTTTTCTGAGAAACATGGGAAAATTATGGAGTCTGTGGGACTGAAGGATACCTTCCCATGTAAATATGATTCTGGAATACCCACTTTATGTTAGGAACCATAAAGGCAGCTTTTAGAGTTAATTTTGCAGCATTCTACATACATCTGACACAACTTTCCAACCAAAACCTGCAAATGGGGTGCAACAACTCTAATTATTTACATAATTATCATCATTTGATACAGTCCTTCTCTTTCTGTCACCAATGCCCTGCTTGTACAGATGAGCCACATACAGTTCTGTTTATCTTCTGTCTTTTTACCTACAATGCATTCACTAGTTCCAGTGATTTTCTTGAAAGCATAATGACTTCTCCTGTACTCTAGTAAAAATATATCCCCACAAATCAAGAAGAAGCAGACTCAGACTAAGTGGTTGAGAAGATTTACATTCTATTGCTAACTCAGTTATTACTCTGCTGAAAACCCCATAGCATCAATATAATGAATCCCTCAACCTCTGCTGCTAGCACAATTTTTCTTCCCAACCTCATTGGCTCCCAACTTTCTGCTTGACCTTTTACAATCTGTGTGTGGCAGAGCTTCATTACAACCTTTTAATGATGCACAAATGGCACACAACACCAAGGTCACCATGTATTCCCAGTGAGAACTTCCCAACACTTCCTGAACAGACAGTGAGTTTTCATTTAAAAGACTAGTTCAGTGGGGAAACAAAACCTTAGGATTGAGCACAAATCTCAACAGCTACTAATACAGAAAATGCAATTAATAAAATTTCCCATGTTGTAAAATTAGTATCTGCCCCCCCAAAAAGTTTTCTTTTAAAAAAAGTTGATGTCTCTAGCTTTCAGTAACCAAATGAGTAAAGTGGCTTACTGAGGAAACTCAGAAAAATTACACTGTTTTTCTGTATAAAAAGATTATTCAAATGTTAAAAAAATTTTAAAAAAAATTACTAAGGAGTGAGCAACATTCATCAATCTAGAACATCAGAAATTTTTCTAGTATCACAGCAGTCAAATTAGTATCAGATGATGGACTCTATCTCAAATAATAACTAACTTTTTGTTTAACACAGTTCAATCTGTTCTGTAATTTTCCAACTGGTATGTAGAGATACCAATGCTTAAGCCTCTTTTAGAAGTAATTCAGGTTTTTGTATTGAGAGTGCTATATAAATGCAAAGCATCTTGCTATTCAAGCATGTGGCCTGTAAAAGCATATTATATTCAGTATTAGTTAATGCCAAGTCACTGCATGCATGCATATACTGCACCTCAGTTCCTGGTGAAGCACAGTACAATGTTTCAAAAGAATATTCAATATTACCTTATATGCTTTTTGTATATGAAGTAATTAATCCTCAAAACCATAGAATTACATCTAAAGTTGCCTACTAGGCAATGGCAACTCCTTTACTTCTGACATTTTGATCTTCAGTTTATAACATTAGAGTATTTCCATTCACTGTGTGCTGGTACATGTGTATGATCACTCAATGCACTTCACTTACTCAATTCCTTTCACTCTTACAAGGGGGGAAATTAGGAATTACAAACAGTTCAGTGCAGCCACACATACCCCTGGGCAGGTCATCTGCAAGGAGATTCGGGACCCAAACCTGCATCTCAGGATATGGTACTACACTTGCACAGTTCATGGAATCATAGAACACTTCCAGTTATGAGGATCCACAACTTCTCTGGGCAACCTGTTCCACCACCATAATTGTAAAAAATGTCTTCTTAACACCCAACATAAATCTTACCTCTTTCAGTTTAAAACCATTGCCCCTTGTTCTGTCAGTACTTGCCAAAAAGTCTCTGCCCACGCTTCTTACAAGCTCCTGTTATATATCAAAAGGCCACAATAAAGTCTCCCTGGAGCTTTCTCTTCTCCAGGCTGAACAACCCCAGCTCCCTAAGCCTGTCTTCACAGCAGAGGTGCTCCAGCTCTCAGAGTTTTCACAGCCCTCCTCTGGCCCTACTCTAACAAATCCACATCTTTCTTGCACTGGGGGCTCCAGAACTGGATGCAGCACTCCAGGTAGAATCTCAGCAGAGCAGAGAGGAGGGGCAGAATCACCTCCCTCAACCTGCTGATTCATTGAATTAAGTAGCTCACATTCTCCCTGAATTGTCACTGGCACTTTCTACTCTTGGGCAAATAATTTAATCTCATTGTACTTCCATTTACCCATTTATAAAAATTGCAGAAAACTTACTTCTCACCCAGGAAAGTGTGTAATCATTGCTGTAGCCATGAAGATCTCTGAAATCCTTAAACACATTGCAATCTAAAACCACCAGGCCATGTATATGATTTCAAATATTCATCTCTTATTAAAAAGGAACCATCAGAATCAAACAATCCCTGATACCAATGCAGTTTTAGTGCTGGCATATTGCCTGGGATCTGAAACAGTGTGAAAAAAAACAACCCAAGCAACAAAAAACATTCATCATGGACACTTGAACTCTGCCTCCTTTGGACAAAGACTGCCAGGGTCAAAATCTACTTTCATGACTTTCAGAGAAGTAACTAATAAATTGTTCTGGATTTACAGCAACATAAATAAAAGCAGATACTGGCTGTGTTCCTTTAAACACTTTGTCCAAATACATAGATTTGGTGCAAGAATATAACGCAAGTTTTACTACCCATGAAACAGTCTTGCAAAGCAACACATCTTAAATGCTCACTCTTATGCACTTTAAAAAGAAAAATGAAAAAAAAAAAAACAACAAAAAAACCAAAAAGCACCACAGATAACCCCAGTGGATCAAACCAAAAATCCAAGTCTGGCAAGAGACAACTCCCCAAAGCCATATTTTGCCAGACTGCCCCAAAATCCTCACCCAGCCTCCAGCAATTCATCTTGAACAAGACTGCTTCACACAACTCATTAATGGATTACTCTTCACTATTTTTTCTTCTCGCCTCCCTCTTTGGTCCCATGTTCCACAGACTTGGTTCATTTGTTATTTACATTGCTGAATTAATTTGAAGTACTATGGCTGGAAGACGCATGCAAAATATATTATTTTAAAAAGAAGTAAAGCTCAATATGATGCCTGACTTAGCTACTAATAAAAATTCAAGTTCAAGGCTTGATTTTGATCTTGCAATTCTATAACTGGAGTTACATCAGCACAGGATAGCACACAACGTGGAGGCAGCAAGACAGCCAGTGGAGGACATCATTTCTTCCAGAACCGGAAAAAAACACAACGAACAAAACCCCCTAAAACAGACTGAGAAAGTTCAGTGTAAATTACCACTCCTTTGCAAAATGTTCTCTAAGTTTCTTGCTAGAATGACTACTACAGCTATGGCTTCTAAGGGAGAAATCCAGGATTTTATTTTAGGGACTACAGCTAGACTTTCCATATGCCACTTAGACAGTAGGAGGTTCATACACACTGTATAAAGCAGTCACAGGCAGATGCCTCTATTCACTTTTTAAAACTTTTCATCTTCTTTTCCATATTTAGAAAATTGCATTTCTCTTTCCTTATGTTTTTAAAATATACTTAGTAGCCCCCAGCTGTGCATCCCTATCCAACACAGCAATTGGGCACACATTTCACAGAATACTGCCTGGACTGCATATCTCAAAAACATCGAGCAAGAAACCAACCTCAAAGCTTCTGACTTTTGTTGTAATGAAAGTACCAGGACTTCTCTTTTAATTAATTAGATTTAAATTGGTCTTAAATTGTAAATTCTTCAAGGTTTTCTTTTCATTGTTAACAGGCCCTAAATTACCAAAAGATAAGACTCCATGGAAATCAATCCATAGTCCCAATACTTTCATTAGCATGGTCATGAAATTATAGCAGAATAACAAAGTGACTGTATGTAATTAAGCAGGAGGAGAATAGAAACAACTCAAACTGTCAATCAGCAAATAATTAAGCATAATGTATGAAAAGAGAAAACAGTAAGTGGGGTTTAATGCAATTGTTATTAAAAAAAACTAACACCACCTAAACATTCCCTAAAGGACCTGGCATTTCTGAAATATATTGGAGGCTCATTTCTTATTAACTTTATCAGATTCACAGGCAGCAGGACAATTAAAAGCCTTCTTTCACTGAAGCTGAGAGTTCCCTGTGTCTACAGCAGATTGTTGTTCACAATGGTAAGATTTTAATACATTAACTTGCTGGGAGAGGCTTGTTAAAAAAAAAAAAAAAAAGTTATTTTAAAGTGATTTATATTAATATATATACACAGAATGTAAGACCTTAGGTTCAGTTTGTAGCTTGATTACAGAAAATTCAGGGCTAAGTATTGTTATGTCAAGAGCAGAGAAGAGGATGTGCAGTAGCTCTGAGGGAATGGAGGGGCTGGAGAATAGAGATTTATGTGTGTAAGGCCCAAACCTTCATGGAGGAGAAAGGGAATTTCGATCTAAAGTACTGAGAACAAACTGGAAACCTGCATCTGCTACATATGATATCAAGTAGGGAGATTTATCTCATCTTTTCTTCTCTGGACATTAATTGCCAATGAAAATAATTAGCATTAAAACCTATATAAAATTATATTATGGAAAGACACAGTTAACTGGCCTAATGGTTCAATTTACTGAGAATTTTGCATGCATCATGTAATATAACTTCTCTAAAGCTTTCTGATGTTAAAGGCACCCCAAGGGACCTTGTAGAAACCTCACTCTTGGATGTTTCCACAAACACCCAGATAAGAGCCTGAGCAGCCCCAAACTTTGATAGGAGCCCTGTATTTTGTCATGACTTTGGAAAAAGAAACATGCAAAGGTCTCTTCTGTTCTAAATCATTCTATGATTCTGTGGCTGGTGGCTAATTCCCATCAATGTTCTCACACCAAAGCAGTGATAATATTTTAAAATTATTTTTAACAAGTCTGACAATTATTGATAAGACATTATTAAATTTTGGGTTAATGTAGTGATTTCAGTTTTGGTGTTTTGGATTTGGTTTTTTTTTTTTAATTCTCATTTCTGGCTGGGGATTTTAGCCATGTCTTTCAGAGAAATGAAAATAATATGCTTAAGTCTTAAGAAAAAACATCGTTGGTACTGAATACCAGTTAACAAGGCTCTGCATTGCAAATTCACTCTATGTTCTCACAGTAGCAAATCTTGACTAAAAGAATTACTTCAGAAGATCATGTACAAGCAGCAGAATTTACTGGCATGACCAACCACGTTCTCAAAGTCAATGTCTTCTGCCTCTTTACTCCCATCTAGTCAGCAACTGAGCATTATGAGAAAGCATCTGTATTCCTACACCTCTTGCACAAAAATTACACTTCATTTGCTCAAGTGGCTGCTACTAGATTAAAACCTTTCTAAAACATTCATGTGGATGCACGTGGATGCAGCCAAACCAATTTATTGAATTAGAAGTTAGTTTAGTCTGAATTTCACTATTAGTATATATAGTAATGGGAGGAGTGGGGAAAAAACACAACAGATAGTACATTGACTTTTACATTACTTTAATTACCAGGACGTGCTTACTGCTTTTAAGATACAGAAGTAGGAATTCCTTTCCTAACTAAAGGCGGACGTTTTTGTAGAGCAGGCAGTACCCACATGCAGGATGATGAACAATTTGTATCTGTGATACTTCATTTTATTCTGTTCCTAGTCCTCATGACAGTGAAAGGGACTTTGGTAAAAGGTATAATATATACTTAACTCCATATTTGCTATAACAGCCAATGTAAGGTCATCAAGACTATGTATATTTACATGTGCATACATATTTAACTGATAAATTTTATAACTCTACATCCACACCACATGTGTAACACCATAATAAATGAGCACAGATTCTTTTATTAATGCTGATACTGCAGTAACCACTCTGCCATATCCTGCAAGAGGCACTGCACCAGCCATGTTGGAATGGTGTGCTGTCACATGGCTCTTCCAGTTTTTGTTATTCAAACTTATCCCTCACTTTTTCATATTAAAAATTGGTAATGAGGTTCCCTTCTTGCTGAAGAACTGGCAGAAAGAATCCTGTTACTCCCCTAATGAAGTCCCCAGACAGAACTGACAATTTTCTAAAGAACAAAAGAAAAATGTTGCTCTAAGCTTCAGAACTGACCCTATTGACTGAAAGCTGCGTCTTACCTTGTTGCAAATTAATGCACTGAGGAAATTATCTCTCATGCCGAAAAGACAAGAGAAGAGGCTTAAACAGAACTCACACCCCACATTTCCCAGTTGGCATTGTCAGCAATTTCATGGGAAAACCAAGTAACATCTTAATAAGAGCATACAGCTGGAAATAAGAGACAAAATTGCCATCTCATGGCAGAGCTGCCTGGGATCATTTTTAAAAACTGTCTAGCACAGGTGGGGCTCTCCAGAGAGGGAAAGAAACCATTTTGTAGAGGTGTGGTAAAACGAAAATTGTAAATCTGGGCTTCCTTAGAGTGCCTGTTTCCCACATTAATAGGGTTACATTTTCCTACAACAAACTGAAAACAATTTCAACAGTAGAAGGTCCTCTCATGAAGTAATGGTCAGGTCTGTTTTCATATTTCATTCTTCTGGTTCATGTTACCTGTTCATTCTTTCTTTCCTTAGCATCAATAATAGCACAGTCCTCTCTCTGCTACCTTGCCTATCTATAGTACTGCTATTTCTTCTCTCTCCAAGGAATCCAATATAATCTGACCTCCCAGCTTTCAAATTTCAATCTTTCTACTCCATTTAATATCTTTATTTTTTCAGTTGTCCTTGTTTCCACCCTGCCCTGCCCTCTCACTAAAAGAATCCTTTAGCATGATGCCTCAACGTTATGCTCATCTGTTTTTATACTACAATTGCTCGAGACCTTTAGCACTTTAAAAATCAAAGGACTGAAAAAACATTGAGTATGTTAGACAAAAATAGCTTTTCCAATGCAACTGGTTGGCAAGAATTAAACAAAAGTGGTCTTGGTTAAAGAAGACATCCAAACTAATCATAGCATTGCTTTAATTTCTTGAGCTAAATTTAACTATAACTCTCAGCTTCACCTTTTAGCCATCCCTCTATGTCACATTTATTTGGGTGCCTTCTTTCACACACAGACATTGTGCTGGCAGAATCAGCAGGGAGTTGGGAGCAAACAATCCTTTTGGCAAATTGCTACAGCAGCCAGCTGGGTTTTCCATGGCACAAGGCCACACACCATCATGAGCATGGTGATGGCACCCAGTGGGTCCCTGCCAGCCCTCAGTCAAGGGTGGCTGTGCCAGCCCCCATGGATTTTACAGTGAGCTGATCCTCTGTCTTGCAGTGTTGCAACCTTCTAACCCTGCTTTTTTCAGTAGTTTTACCTCTTTTCACATCAGTACTTTCCCCCTTGAAACACAGATTTACTGAAATCATCCCAAGATTTAACTTTTTCATTATATATTTTCTCATCACAAAGCTTTGGGCTTACAGACAACCTCCCAGCTCAACAACACTGTGGGTTTTTCAGTAAAACTCAGCCTGTCACACAGCTGAGATTGACAAACTTGGCTTGGAGTGAGGCAGCCAAAAGCCTGGGACACAGGTCATGGCCTGAGCTCAGCATTACTTAGAATCACAGCCTACTTGTGTCACAGACTACTCAGCACTTTTCTTGTATTTATTACTAGAAAGCTAGAAGTTTGTACTTTCCCTAAGTATTGAATTCCTATTTTCAAGTATCAAAACATGCTTTCTGCTCATTTCATTCATTAAAATCAATTTGAAATCAACATTTTATGTTGCAAGACCAAACCGATCTCATAATATTGCCACAGTATAATAACAAACTGTTGAAAGTTTCTATTGCATTCCCTTCCTTGTAGTAATTACTAACTACTGTTTTGCATTATAGCATTATTTAAATTCAATTGCTTGACAGACTTGCTGCATTATTAAACTTGTTGCTCTTGGGGCTTCTATTTCAATTTCTGGTTGTGGTGGTAGAATGTCAAGTGGCAATTTTCTGAAGTTCATTCTTAGTGGTAAGGACCAGTACACCTTCATTGAGAGCAGGTTCATTTGCTTTCAGGAAAGAAGGAAATGATTAGGGTTAAATTCCCTCTGGCCTTCATTAGGGAACAGATAGGAGGCTTCAAGTTGGTAACTTTCACTATTAAACACATTTGACTTTAGCAACAGCAGGCAAACAACTTCAAAAGCATGATGATTATTTGTGTCCCTGTTGCACATTGCCTAGAACTGGGCTTTCAAAGGGGAGTGGAAGAGCACTTTAAAGAACTGCTCTTATTCATCTCTAGTGAGGCAGTTGAAAATAAAAGACTGAGTCAATTGGTGGTGAGATCCCCAATGTGATGTAGTAGAGAACTTCCAGACCTGTTGACAAGCAACAGGAGGCAAATCCAGCCTTCACTCACAAAAAATCCAGTGACTACTGAACACAGGGAGATCATTGGGCTGCTGCTAAGAACAGTAACACTTTATTGCTGGCATTTGTAATACTAAATATAAAATTTAAAACATAATATGTAATATAAAATTAATCATAACATATTATATATTTACTCATATCTTACGCTAATTTTATACAAAGCACTTCTTATACCAACAGTCTTCTGAAAGAAATACTCATTATTTGTAGGGACTAGTCACAGCAATTGCATGGGCCAAGATATGTCCGAGATGGTGTGGTGGTCGGGAATGCCAACAGGCCCCTTATTGTGATAGTGATCCAGCTGATCATTTTAGGAAAAGGAAGGGACAAAGAAAACATGCAGTTTCATCAAACTCAGTAAATCATTTAAGGACAGTAAAATTGTTCATTCCAGACTGGTTTCCTTTAAAATATCCCTATGACTGTGAAGCAAACTGTAAATCCTACCTCAATCTTCTAAGATGGAAGCCAACAGGATTAAAAACTGATCTTCACAAGATGTTTATCATGCAATGATTCATTATTCTCTACTCCTTTCATCAGGGGGAGAAAAAAAAAAAAAAAAAAGCTCAAAATTGTACTTAATCATTTTATCTTTGTCTGTTCCTGGAGTAATCCAGGTACAAGATGAGTACTGACTCCACCACAAAACCAGAGACAAATTCCCAAGAGATATGTGTTTTAAGAGCATCCCTCCAGTTGTGACTGTACACGGAGAGGTACACAGGAGAACAAAACCAGCAGATACTCTGGGTAAAAAAAAAGCAAAGAAATCGCTTTGATCCTTCAATCATAAGCTTCTAAGATGAAGGTTTTTGTTAAAATGAGCAAGTCATTTTCAGCTTTTATGGTAAATATCTATGATCAACCGTGAGGTATTCCTAGGTATCATCTTGCAACACCCCCCAGCTACATGGTGCTGCAGAGGATGAGATGCACATGCAGCTTTCTCCTCTTCAGTCTTCCCTGTTACTATTTAAAGATATTTAAATTTGTCTGCATGTTTTTCAAAAGGATTGAAGTTTTTTGTTTTGTTTTGATTTTTTTTTCCCCACAGGCAATATATTACAGATAATTTTTTCACATAAAAATCTTTCTTTTGCTTATCCCTGACTACTCATGCTACTCCTCTCTTTTCCCCAGTTATCCCCCTGGATATTTGAGACTTTACTACATCAGTAAACCAGGAACACTACAAAGGCAGGACATTCTGTAGAGTTAAAACCTAACTCAGCCTCTTCAGAGGCTCATTAGGAAATAAACACCAGCTCCAAAATTAAGAACTATATTGTTAGGCTATTATAGAGGAGAAGAGACATCTGGACATGCAGCATAAAAAATCACTGGATTTTATTTCAATGAAGAAGGATTTAGACAACTCTTGGTAACACAAGACCTGATGTCCAGTCAGGTGCAGCAGACACTGCATAACTGCATCATCAAACTTCCAAATGAAACTGTTACAGCAGGAAGAATAATCAGTCCAAAGACCTACCAGGGCAAGTGGTACTTAAGTGATGTGCAGGCATTTAAAACTTTAATGCTATGATGTGACACAATAGCAAATTAAGCTATATAAGTGATGAAATTATTAGCTATGTCTTTCAAACTTCAAGCTTAGAAGCACAAAGATTCTCCCTGGGCTGGGCAAAGGTAAGACACTCATTCAGCAGAAGAGGAAGGGTTAAGAGGCGGACACAAAAATTACCTAGAGAACGTCAGAGTTCACAGATACAAGACTGCTCTCTGTGGGTTATATCAGGGAAAGCTGTTAGTCAAAAGCCATAAAGGAAAATATTCCCTCATCTGAGACCTTCTGCAGAATTTAAAAGAAAATTTGTTTTCTTGAACAAATCAAAGAAAATAAAAAAAAAACCCAGGAAGCTTTTCTGCAAGAAAACAAAGAAACAAGGAAAAAGCTTCAGCACTGGCACTGTTCTCTGTCAAGCTGTAGATCTGAAGCAGGAGGGTTTTTGCTGGGATATGTGCCACAGAGGAATTAGAGCATATCTAGACCTTGCAATGTGGTGCATCACTGTTTCCTGCACAATGTCTTGGTAAAATTGAAGTTAGAAGCTCCACTAAGATTTTATAATATTAATTGTGTTGCTGGTTCTGTCCTCCAGAGTGAAATAACCAAATGTTCGGTTACTGTAAGGGAGACACTCTCTGTTTGACAGTCCTGTGCTGCTACTGCAATTTGCAGTTTATCAATCTGTTCCATAATCTATACAGGACATTTTCTTAAAAATTGCCAGTGACCTATTTTTTAAATATAACACACTGTGGGTTGAAGACAGGAAGAAAGGAATAAATACTAGCAGGGGGAAGTGAAAAACTAAAGCACAAGAATAAGTAGTCTTTAATAAACACCAGCTGGCAATGAAATCGGGATCTGAATGAACTTCTAAAGACAGCTTTTCTCTAAGTGATGGAGGTAAGAAACATAAGCAGTTTCAAAACTTAGTTGGTTGCAGCACTGCAGACCATAAACTTCACGAGTCAGGGTGCCTCCTTCACTGCAATGATTTGGCATTTATCCTAAACCAAGTATTTCACTGGACAAATAACCTTTGCACTTTATGCAACATCAGGCCCGGTTTTTATTGGTTTGAGCCTTGCTGGAAATTTATACACATGTTGTTACTTGATAAACAACAGAATAATTTGCCCTAGGCTTCAGTTCAGAAAAAAAAAAAAAAAAAAAAAAAAAAAGGAAATAAAAGGAAGAAACTCAACCAAAAAACCCTCCACTCCTGCAATGTTATCTTGCTGAAACCTTACAGCAAAATTTAAAAACACAGCAGCTGTCATTTACCAGATTCTCCAGTACTCTTCTAAAGCCAGATAAGATGAATACCAAAATCTCTAAGGACAGTATATAAACTGCAGTATAAATGGGAAAATGTGAAACAGAATTCATTAAAATACATCAGTAGCTCTACTACCAGCTTAGAATGGATTGATTCAGGAGAAAATCCTGTGCAGAACTTACTGAACTGCTGCTGGCAGGCAGCAGAGGCTGAACATGTGCACAAGTGATAACTGGGGAGACTGCAGAAGGCCTCGTGGCGATTTAAATGCATAGGCTGCAGACAATTCAGACTGATTCTCCACAACCATGTTTAGTGTTTTATGTCATTACTTTCTGCAGCAAATGGCTGGAAACAGAAGGGTAGCTAGATTTTTTTAAAAGTATCGGTATCCTTGCTGCCTGCTCAAAAATTTGACTAAGTCAACTCATCACTTAAGTTGTGTCCTTGCAGGAAAGAAAAAAACTTATGTCATGACATGCTCTGCCAAGGTTGCTGGAGGTAAAAGAGACCCTCAAGTCAGGGACATAAACAAAGATGCTGAGGAACTATTTAGCTTTGCATACAATGAACCTTCCAGTCTTGCAAAACACATTTGATATTCTATTTTATCCCAGCCATCTAAGCACGTTAAGATATTGTAGAAAATTTACTTTGCAGGGAGCTGGCTTTGGGCTCTGTAAATTGTATCGAATCTATCTGGATTTGCTGATTTTAAAGCCTTGCCAATAAGCAAACAGATAAATAAATCATATCAAGAGCTGAGCCAAATGGCCACATCATCCAAAGTCCTTAGGGAAGCGCAGAAGAACAACAGATGTTTTGGAAATAAAACTGTGTTAGCATAGATGTATCAACAGAACCTTTGAATAGAGACTATGAGCTTAAATCGCACACCATCCTATGAAACATGCTTTTTGAATGAGGCAAAAATGGATTCAAATATCACCCAACCTTATCCATGGTGGTTTACTCTGGTATGCACCAAATGACCCCCACCACTGCAACCAATACCAAGGGCAGATGTGCTGCTGCAGCCAGTCCAGTCAGCATGCAACAGCAAATCCTAATAATGCTCCCAAGATAAAATCCTCTAATTCCCAAACAGAATGGGCAGGCTTAGTGTTGATTTCCAGGTTATAAGGCTTCTTTCAGCACTCGTAATGCAACTACAGAGCCTCCAACAACGTTCCTCACTTGATGCAGCACTCCCTTCCCTGCACACAGCTCATTCCTCACCGGGCAAGAACAAACGCTTCACATTTGCCACTGGCTGCGATGTTCCCAAAACTTTTTAACTGAAGAACATTAAAGCTGACAAAATCCAGGCCATCCTCTGGATTTGCTTTTCCAACCAACTAAAAACTGTACTGTATTTTGAACCATAATTTGTTACTGGTTCTTCCCTTAGCCATGCTTGTTTTGCTTGCCTGACCTTTGCTATTTATTCTTTACATTTTATTTGCTTAGGTTCTTCCACTGATTATCTTGAGTTATTTTCATCCATCACGGACTCATTAGAGATGTGTCACAAGACCAATGCTCCTATGTAAGAGTAGATATTTTTGTAAATTAGGCACGCAAATGTACATGTCCTATTTAATAATTCCTAATTCTGCGTGCACAGAAGTAATGCATGCAGGCAGCCAACTAAAGCCATCAGGGTTCTGCTTCTTGGTGTTTTTCCTGTAACAAAGGCACAAAATATGATAAAGGGCTGAAATGAAGGGAACAGAGCTATGCTTTAGCTAATTATGGTTGGGAAAAAAATACAAATTCATGACTGTCATTTGTCACAGGCTTAACTCTGAATTATTGGAGGGGTAGCAAAACACCAACATGACTTGGGCATATACCAACACACCATGTTGTCAGACCCTTCTCGGAAATTCTTCTGGAGATAATACTTCTGGGAATGACACTAATTGTCACCAATCAACTTTACCAGCTCTGTAACACTGTTCCCAGAAACAGCATCTTTCTGTAGTTATATTTCCAGGAACAATACATGGTATGTACAGGCAAGCAAAAAAGGCAATAGATACTTAAATATACATGAGGCAAACAAGAGCCTGGCTCTCATGAGGTAGAGACTTTTCTAAGGCCTGTTCTTTCAAAACAACACTTATGAGTGTGTTTTAGTCAGAGGAAACATTACTATTGATTACACTGATACAATTTTTATCAAACTGGGCGCCTTTGCAGCATAAAGTGCACACCAATTTTGTGTTGTGCAATATACAAAAAAATCAAAAAACTGTGACTGATCTGCTTGCTTTGGCACAGGGGAACCTTCAGCAGCCAAACTGGAAAACCGATCCTCAGCGTGTCCTTTACCAACATGAACAGACACTTTCTCTGGTTTCATTTACAGTGTTACAGGATTTGGACCCAAACAGCAGTTTCAAAGGTAAACAGGAAGTTATTGGGATACTTAAAAGGCAGCTAAACAGGTTACAGACATTGATTTTACAGGGAATTATGTTCATAACTTGGTTAGATGCCTTATGAAAATCCAACCTACTGCACATTTAGATGCTCAAGCAACAGCAAATCTGGCTCCTGCTTTTCAATAATTAAAGCTATAGTGTAAATTTAAAATCATTTTATCATTTCACAGAATATGCTGAGTTGGAAGGGACCCACAAGGTTTGTTGAGTCCAACCCCTAGCTCTGCACAGGACTATCCCCAGGAGTCACACCACATGCTTGAGAGTACCATCCAAACACTTCTTGGACGCTGCCAGCCTTGGTGCTGTGACCACTGCCCCGAGGAGCCTGTTCAGTGCCCAACCACCCTCTGGGGGAAGAACCTCTTTCTAATATCCAGCCTAAACCTCCCCTGGTACAACTTTAGGCCATTCCCTCTGGTCCTGTCACCGATCACCACAGAGCAGAGAGCAGTGCCTGCCCCTCATGAGGAACTTGTAACTGCAATGGGGTCTCCTATCAGTCTCCTCTTTTCCCTGCACAAACTTAAATTTGCTTCCAAGTCACCACATCTAAATGTGTTTTCCTAACCAGACTCCTGCAGCTGTTTTTTTCTGCCCCATGTACTCAAGCAGTGCTTTGATAGGGGAACAGTGCTTAGATGGCAATGAATTTCATTCAGCCACTAAAGATTAAGGTGAAAGTCAGCATACTGCAGCATATTCACGGTCACTTAGAATCAGCTGAAGCATTCCAATTAGCACTTGTGTTGGAATATCGCATGGATGCTAATGTAAAATGAATCCTTTACAAATTTAGATGGATTTCCTCAAATAGATACTGTCATAGATTTCCTTGTTAAAGCAGATCTAATTGCAGCTTTGGGAAGAGGAATATACCATGAAAAAGATACCTACATTGAAAGAAATTAATTAGAATTACAGTATTAACTACCTCATCAAGCAGACTGGGGGCAGGGGGGCAGCTGTTTTTAAGCAGTCCATAAAGGTAAAATGGAACTTGCACAATTTATCATCCTTTGAACAAGGAACAAAAAAATCTGTTTGTTCTAATTTGTGGGGTTTTGGGGGGGGAGGGGGGGGGGGTGGAAGATACTGGAACTACTTTCAAAGTTGAACCAATTTTTTAGTTTCATCACTAAAATACTTAAAATTTGATACAAATAGAAAAATACATAAATTTTGCTTCATTCAGTATTTTTTACAGAGAGAATCAACAATAAAGCTAATTTTGAATTATAGAATTACTAATTGACTTAAGTCATGCACATTTGGAGAAATGATCATTTAAAAAGGGTACCTTAAAATCCTCATTGATTCCAAGGGTAGATTGTACTAGGGATAACTTCAGAAACTCTGTGCCAGAAGAAATCACTTGGAAGGAAACCTACAGAATGCATGTGCTAATTTTCATGAGGGCAATGAGAATTTATTCATTTGAATCTTGGCTTTAGTTTAAGGCTTATTGGGAGATCAAAATATTTTGGGTAATATGCCTGGCTGACATTCAGAAGGCATCCTTTCCACATCATCGCTTCCCTTACTGACCACAGTCCAATAAAAACCACAGCAACAAAAAGAAAGTGGAAGCAACCAAAGCTATCACGATTTTATTTCTTAGGCCAATTAAAGGACATGGAGAATACTTGATTGAACTTCTGTTGTTTTTATTAGCAGTGCCTACGAAGAGGCCAAAATGTTTTGGCACTCATTAGACAATAAAATCTTGCCAAAATATTGTATCTAGAAGACCTATCAAATGTTAGAATTAATGGAATATGTGCTCAATGCTCTTTTTTTTTTTTTTTCCTGCCACTTAGAATTTCTGCTGTCTTCTCCCTTTGTAGCTTCTTAGGGAGAAAGAAAGGACCAACACAATTTAAAGATTATTGGCTCTGTGGACTGTAAAATAAGGTTTCTTTGATACAGACAGACAGCAATGACAGCCCACTTTCCAAAATTTTATTCCTGCCTGTTCATGGAGACCTTTAAAGAGGGAAATATACTTATGCTATGTCCTTTTCCTCATTTGCTGAGGGCAAACTTTGACCATACTTAGTAAAATAACCCCGCAAACAGAGAAAAAAAACATGTCTTTTGTCAAAGACATTATGGTCTTCATGCATCAACAAACCTTATAGTATTTTTATATTCACAAATGATTTCAAGTACCCATCCAACAAATGAATATAAACATGTCTTTAAATCAACCTTCTGGTTATTTTGTGATAGAGGATGTGAAATACTGAAAATGATAAACAGATCAAGGATTGTGAGTATCTGTTCTTGTGGCTATTTTATTTTTCTCTCTAGTGATGGTCTTTCTGTTTCCCTACTTCTATTCCATCCATGCTCTGCAGGGAAATATGACATGAGGAAAAGCATGTATGACATTTTTCTGATCCTTTAAAAAGGCTTATTTATTGAGATTATTCTTTAAAATGTAAAGCAATATATGTATCAACTACTATTAAAATTTTCTAATGAGACTGTAAATGTAAAAAGAAATCTATTCATATCAAATTATATTATCTATGCAAGATGGCTCAGGATCATATATATTCAGATGCGGCATATACAGCATCAGAAACTAGTAAAATACCAGATAATTATGAAGAAACAGCCTGCAGATTTGATTATAGAGATGAAGCCTCTCTCAAGATTTCGAAGCTTATTTTCAGCAATGTTGGATTATGTGTCTACACTGTTATTTCCAGAGCTGGAGGAGAATGAACAGTCTTTTTTTTTAGTACTGCTCTCTGTGAGAATGCTCTTCCACATTTCCAGCTTGAGCTAAAATGCTAATGACGAATTGTCATTAGATGTCAAGGAGGGGGTGTACATCTGTCAGGCAGAAGGATCATAACAACCTTTATGTCTGCTTGATCTGGACCTGCTGTAAGGCCAGGAGCAGCAATTCAGCCAAGCCCAGAGGAAAGGTTTCTGCCTGAAACTTCCCAGCATGAAATCAGCAAGACCAGAAGGAGAAGCGTGAGCAGTGATGGGACGATTGTGGCCATGGCTTGAGCAAAGATGCGCCGTGTTGGCTCGTACCTGTTCCCTGTGCATCCATCGGTGAGTGCAAAGTCTTCAATGCTGCACCCTTACAGTCTCCAGAACACAGCACTGTCCAAATTACTGGCTTTTGAAACTAATATTTTGTTAGACTGGGCTAACCTGCTGGAAATTTAAGCACATTTTCATGTGGGCAAGACCACTGCATTCATTACAATATATTTCCATGCTTTTCTGCAAGGGAATGAAAATACAGTAATTCACGTTAAGATCCTCAAATGGCAACGACAACAAAACAAGATTAATAACTGCCACAAACAACCTGCCAAAGAAAGTCATTCAGCTAATGCTACAGAGGATGCTTCTGCCAACCCACTGAAGAAAGAAGCACAATTCAGAGATTGTTTCGTTTACTCAGTGTAAGTATATTTAGTAAAAGTCCTGGGCCAGAAACACAGTTGACAAATGGAAGTCTAAATTATGGACTAGTAAATGGGGAAAAGGCAGAATAAATTGCCATAAATTGACACACACACACCAAAAAAAAAAAANCTCTGGCAGGTGTTGAGAAGATTTTAAACTGGCACTTCAATTCTTACATATCTCTTTAGTTGGAAAATTACATATTTCCATGATTTCTAAGTGAACATTCAGAGTTTTATGAAAGCACTTACCAAAGGACTTGTATGCCTCAATAGCCACACAATTTATTAGATCAAAATTGCAAACATGCAAACTGCTCAGCAGAATGCAAATATACAAAGTATGTGCAAAAGGAAAAAAAAATGTCTAAAATGGAACTAACAGCACTATAAACTTTACAGCATAATTTTTTTCAGGATAGACTCAGCTTTTAAGAAACAGACATGTCACTTTGACAATATAACTACACACACTTTAACCAAAACTTAATAAAAAATAACATATATTCAGTGAATAATAGTGTGAAGGTCTTACATTTATTTAATCCCTCACACAGTGGAGCCAATGTGCCTACCAATTGGGCTATTCACACATAAATTGTATTTAATGGCTTGCTGTTAATATGCTGCAGTTATGTAATGAAACCCCAGCAATCTCACAGCTCAAGCACCCGCATTCCTCCACTGCCACCAAACTGAGCACTAACAGTGTCACTCAGCAAAGCACATTTGACCTTGAGGGTTTAAATTTTGATTATCCCGCCACTTCACAAAAATAGATGTCAAGTCCTCTAATTTTCTTTTTCTTCAAAGGTGGGAGGCAGTAATAGATCTTGTATTTCAACAGTTTAGAACCGACACCATTTGCACAGGAATTAATTAGAAAATTGTGGTCCATTTCAATACAAACAGGATCTGGTGATTTTTGCAATGGTCTTTTGGCACAAAATTGATTTTCTGAAGGCAAAAGACAATAAATCACCCATAAATTCATAAATTTTCATTCAGAAAACTAGAAAAATTGACGAAGCAAAGCCTTAGCTCATACAGATTCAATTTTTTAATTGTGTGTTTCACTAACCATAAGCCATTTAACTAATAAGCAATTCAGAAACCTGTCAGAGGAAAATTTGTAACTGTATTGTTACTACAGAAAAAATATCAGTTCAGAAGAACATGTGCAGAATACAACAGGCAGGTTTATTGATACACACCTTATTCCTCCAGTGTTTCAAAACAACGTGAGTCTGGAGCATGTGATACTTTCAGGTGATGCTCAAAGCTTTGTGCTTTACATTGACTACATGGAATATGCACCAACTCCTGGTTTGATTGTATCAACTGGTATTTTACATGCTACACAGAAACAATTATTTTTCTTGGCTTAAAGGACTATCATGCAAATCTGTGTAACAAAAAAGCTTCCTCTGAGCCAAGACTATTACAAAAAAGAAAGTTCCCTGCCAAGTCATGTTCCATCTCCTGTCTCCCACTCCAGAGAGGGAAAACGAAGGCTCCCACATCCTCTGGTAGTCTCTACAACCAAGAGCTGTCCTAGTGTCACATCACAGGCTGTGATAGCTCAAACAAAGAAAAATCCAACTCCACTGAATACATCACACATCAAGCAGTACTGCTCTCCTCTACTTGAGGAGATGAAAAGCTCAGTGTAGACGTGGCTGATGGTGAACAAAGCCTTAATTAGCAGGGCAGAGACGCTGAACTTCAGTAGATTCTAAATGATGTGTTTGATTCTTAAATACTGAACTGACTTGCAAGTCTTTGAGTTCAGACTTGAGTACATCAGAAGGGCCTTTTCATGTAATTTTGAGATTCAGTCAAACAGCAGCATCTCACTACAGTGTTCTTCAACACAGAGACACAGAATGGCTTGGGTTGGTGTTAACTAATGTTCTCTAACTTCCTTTTCTTCAAAGTCTTACTAGTATATGTGGCCAACAGCACTGTGCATACAGAAGAAAATAAACTGAAAAATCTGACCCAATTCATGGCAGTGACAATGGTTTCTAATCTTAGTTTCTTTTAGAAGAATGACTCTAGAAAAACTCAACAAATCTGTTGCCTGTATTTCAGCAAAGTTATGTCTCTCCACTTTAATCAATTAAACATTTTCATTCACTTTATCCAAGTTTCCTTATGATACTGTGTATTTGCTAATTTTTGTCCAATGTCACTCTTATGCATGATTTATGAAATTTAAAAATAGCTCATCATACTTGAAGCCTAATGGGTTTGACCTGAATTTACTAATATAAATTAAATGTGTCCTAACAATAATTTTACATTATTCACTCAACTACTGCTCAAAACTATGTCACATGGGAAAAACAACATGTTGGTAACTTGCTGCACCATCTACTGACCAAAAGATACTACAACAGACCTCAGAAAAATACCACACAAGTCAAAAAACATCCTTCAAAGCATAATAAGAGTATATGTGATAGGCTGGTTTCTCTAAGCTGCAGTGCTGATGACCCTAATACTTTGGGTCCTGTTGCAGTGATACTGCAGACAGTACATATACAGAGGGTATAATTACTTGAAGTTCTGTATGGCAATAAGCATAGTGAAGGTTTGGGGGTTTTGTGTTAATGTTTACTGAGTTCCACAATGACTAACTGCCCATAAACCCTTTTTTAGGAATTATTCATTGGAACTTTAAGGTGTAGCTGTCACACAGCTCAAGCTTTCCAGGCAGAATAGCTGAAATGTCACCTTTTCACTCTATATAGGTCACACATCATAACAATGTTGAGATTCACTTGCTGACACCAAAAGCTATCAAAAATAGCTGCAGGATCTCTCCTACTTATTTACATATTCNGGCCTGGAGATCCTCTTGTTCTATTAAACTTTGCAATTATTCACTGTATCTGCCTCACTTTTTTTTAAACAAGTGTAGAAGAGTAAGTCAAGATGCTTTTCTCACTAAGAAGGAAGACAAATATTGCAAGCCCAAACTGTCTATAGCAATGTGCTGGAACTATAGATGAGTATTTTTCTTTTCCAAATGATTTCTGAATAGATGCGGTAGCACATGACACATTAAAAAGGTACCATTCCCTATTTAGACAGCACAACATAATTGCAACACAAAGAATGCACTTTATTCCAGCTAGGTGTATACAAGGAAGGCACCAGAAAACTGTAAGGCAGAGAACTGCAAAAGAAATAACTATGAAAATGGAAAGAGTAATTTACAAAATAAGAGTGTAACAATATGCATAGTTTGCTATTCAATTACTAAATGGACTTTGTTACTGCATACAAGTCTTTCAAGGATGGAAACATGAACGAACTGCAAGAGGACTTTGCTAGTATTAATGGGTTGAAGGAAAGAAAAAGAAAGTTCAACTGTGATGCTTAATATTTTTCATTTTTAAGCAATCCTAGGCCCTTTAAATGCTCTGTATCTTGCTGGTCACTTTCCATAAGCGTGTGGTTTTTTTCTTTTAAAACACCACCTTGCAGTCCTACCAGTGGAATGTTATGACTCTAGGTTTGCCATGCATCTCAATTAAAACTCAGGGAAAATTACTTAATTATATTCAGACCTTTCAATAGGAAAATAAGGGCAAGAGAGTAAAGCAACAGTATAAATTATGGAAAAACTGTAGCATGAGGGATCTTGACTTGTAACTTTCTGATCTGATCCCAAATTCATAACACTTCTGCCAGTAAAGTGAAAAGGAAAAGCTTTTTAAGCTCTTGACAAGGGCATCCACCTCTTCTAGAGCTGATGGCAACTCATGTGTATATGGCAGCACACAGTGCCATGGAAGTCATTAACGAGGTTCAGCAAATAAATCCTGCATCAACAACACCATCAGCTAATGCTTAAATAGTTTGGGTAGTAGTCAAGTGAGAACAATTCGTTCATTCCATGACACAGAGACACTACCAAGAACTGGACAGATATCACCAAATGCATTTTTAACTCTCTACATGGTATGGATAAAATCCACTTCTTTATAGTTGGAGTAAGTGACAAGAGACCTACACAAGTCACACAACCCAGAAACAAACTGGGGAACTTACAGACAGACTGCTCTGAATAGCAAAATTATTGCATTAAAAAAAGTTACTAAAAATTTATACAAGAGTGCCAACAGGAGCAGTTATCATCAACACAACATGCCCTGAAATGCATCAGAAGCACAAAGTCAGTCATGATAGAACTTTCTTATTCAGGTTTGAATTTGTGTCAGACTTCAAAACCAAATCACTAAGTACTGGGAGTTGGATAAGGATTTGCCTTACACCGTTGAGAGGTACAGAATGTACAATCCATATGGTGACCTAACTTGAGAGATCCTGGTGCCTTCTGAAAAAGTCTAAATGATGCTCCAACTTATGCATATTACTCCTCTTTCCCCTAGCTCCCTTCTTTTAGGGGCTTTCATACAGCCTAACTATCCAAGGTAAAGGCTTTTTTTCATCTATACCCACTGAAAATTTACAGGATTTTATAGACTTCAGTGATGCCTGGCCTATTCCTCAGCATGAAATCTAGAATTGTTCTATCAAATTATTGTGATAGAAAAAATCAAATCTGATTTCCTACAGGACATGGTCCATAGTTCTGTTAGTTAAGCATTAAGCAGAAACAGCTTAAGGAGCTGTTTTCTTCCTTTTAAAGTTCATTGGAGTTGCTATAAATTGAATTAGTACCAAAACTAGAACCAAAGAAGCCCTCACTGATCTGCACAACAGCTTCTGTTTATTGACCACCCCACAAAATCTAGTTATACCTAAATTAAATTCATTAGTGTAGTGGTCCTGTTCCCCCTCAAGGCTGATACAGCAATGAAATCTTAAAGCTGTTAGTGTTCACATCAAGCTCCCTTGGAAAAATAAAATAAACCCCATTCTATAGGCTGTGTAATTTTATGCCAGATCAACAATTCGTTTAGGGAAAGATTCTAAACTTTTTTTCAGCTGCCACTTGTGACAAAACACAGTGCGAGAACACCCCTGGATCCACCTCCTCTGGGAACTTGCGGTAAAGTTACTAAACACTAAGTATTCAGTAAACCTAAATGTTTTTCTCTTTCACGAAGGAGGAGAACAGAAGAATCATTAACTTCAGACTACTTCACTTTACTGATTTTCAAGTAAACAGAATTATAAAACTACCTATGAGCACTTGAAAGATGACATATTTCAACTCATCAGTCAGTCATATCTTATAGGTGAGAAGGGAAGTTATAACTTCATATTCTGACTTCAGAAATGATTTTCATGCAATCGCACTTTGCATTTTCAGAACTGAGACAAAGAAGCACAGTCTCAGAGAAGGAAGCAACAGAATATAATCCTAGGACAAGTCATAAAATTTTATATGAAAAACAAGCTAAGCTTTCCATCCTGTTAATTCTATTGCTGCTGTACAGCCTATGCAACCCAACCTGAGTACTCTGTGAAAGGTGTAGCAGAACCACAACACTGGAAAATATCACTTCAACCAACAAACACCAAGAAGCAATTTATTATTAAAATGGGATCAGTCCAAGGATCCAGACCAGTGACATTTAAATACCTTGCACGTGCATGAGACAATTGCCAGCGGGTTTATATTGCAGATATGGAAATTTGGTTCAATAGAACTTTTTAGATTTGCATGATCTGGAAATCACCTGGTCCAACCTCCTCAAAACAGGACCGACCAAGTTTTATCTTTAAATTTATAAATTAGGAAAGAAAATCTGTCTCATGCTATAGTTATATAAGAATAGACTGCTTCCAAATATTGGTATCTCCACTATTTGAAACCAAGAACAGATTGCATGGGAAGAGTCTAGGAATTTTTGCTATGTTTGGGAAGAGGAATGAAACTCTTCAAGTCCTATTCTACAGTTTGTGACCTTGGTTCTTCAGCCCTTTCATATCAAGCACACACGTGACAAAACATTTTCCTTGATGATATTTAAAGATTCTGCAAAGCAGCTTTTTGTGATATTTAGTGAGAGAGCACATGTAGGGAGATTCATATATCACTGACACCAGCCATGAAAATCAAGTGCATTATTTGCCAAACATCAGGTCATAAAACATAATTTTGTTGTTTCTCTTCAAAAAATCAGATTAATAAGGGTTATTGTATGAAATATTCATGAATATGTATTACTATAGAAACATTTTGCACAACATCTGTGAGTTGTTTACTAATTCCTGGTTTAAATCATAACAGCATTATTTTGAGGAGGTGAATATTGCTGTAACTATGATTATAAATAAGGATTAATCAAGTAGCCAATGGAGTAAACAACCACATTATCACCACCAATATCACAGGATCTTGAAACCACAAATATTTTCATTAAAAGCAGAATTCAAATTTCTATAGAAGCAGAAATTTTCCTTTTGTTTTGTGGGTAACTACAACAGGTGGAAACAAAAAAGGGTTGTCAAATGTCTCAAGGAATAGTTTTTCCAGACACGTTTCAATGCAGGCTCTGAGAACAGAAGAATGAAATTTACAGCAGCAAGATATAACGGGAGCATGAAAAATGAAGGACTTGTGGTTTTCACCTTATTGAGGTCTTTCACTTAAAAAGAAACTATACTTTTAATGCAAGACAATGACCAGCTCTAAATTGCACAGTTGTCTAGTAAAATCTATTATTATTTTCACTTTGTTGATGTCTGTAGTAGGACATGACTGACTACCAAAGGAGAAGATCCACTACCAGAATTTGTGTGTACCCTTACATGAAAACAAGACTTGGCCTGTGATGAATTACAAGAAGAGCACGAGTCTCATGTGACTTTTAAATCCTAAGTTTTCTCTTCTCTTCCCTGTTTTTTCTGTGACTACTCACTTGCACTTGAACATTTAAGGAGATTTTGTAAAGAAACTGTATATCTACCACTGATCCTGTTTGGGAAATTCTTGAATTCTGCATCTTTCTATTTGATCACTGAAGGACAAATAAAATTTCTAACAAGGTGGATTTACAGCATCTTGCTCAACATCTGAGTCTATATACATGGCAAATTACTGGTAAACACATACAATTTCCAGTCCTACACTTTCTTTTGGCTAACCCTTGAAAACACACACAGTACCACCTATTTGCACAAGGACAGACAATACAAGTTCTTTCACTTTTGTTTTGAAGTCATGTTTTTTGAAGTCAGGAACTTCAAAAGAAAATGAGTGAACTACCATATTTCTAAATAAATTTGGAGAATATCTAACAGCAATTTCTCTGCTCTTAAAATGGCAACTGTGTAGTCCTTGTCATTTCTTCCCCTCTCCCTTGATTTTCTCTATCACCACTCCATGGCAGAGCACACACTTCTGTACATCTTCCACGATACCTCTGAACGGGTTGTGAACCTCTGCTCTGTGCTGGAGGGATGGGGCTACTGCAGGGGGAAAGGCATGCACTTCCCAAAATGTTGGCTTTTCAGAACTACTTTCCCTCAGGAACTGAATTTTAAATTTTATGTTTTAAGGGTTTCCTACTTCTATTTTGTCACATATGACTTCTTTTAATCTATTGCAAAATGCAGAGGTTTTCATAGCTATAAAGTTATTTTTTTTCACTTCTATTATTAATATACCAGTCTTTTGCCAGCTGTTAAAGGAATATTCATTCATAACACACATATTAGGGAAACTGATTACTATAATGCAATAAAGGGCATGAAATTAATCTTTTATGGAATATTAATGACTAACATACATAGACTTTGATCTTCTGCCATGAAGTATTCTGCAGGAATGGATTTGATTTTATTTGTTATCACAAACAATGTGTTTACATGTCACGCATATTTTAGGCAAGAAACTTTCAATAAATCTTTCATTTTACACACATCTGTAACTATGCGTGGTAATCCTATACATACTAGATGATTTTTATCAACTCTAATTGTTCATTGATAACACATCTGATTATTTGCCCCAAGGCAACATTATAAATTCTAAGTTGTTTTTTCATAGTTGTAATTACCATATGTTCCCATTAATCTGATTCTATTAGCTCAATCTTTGCTTAGTGATCTTAGTGTCAATCAATTATTCTTCCAGCTCATGCACCAAACCAATTAGAACGGATTTTGGAAACTGGAAACTTAGTTTTTTGGTTCTGAGGAATTGTTCCAACAATCTTAGTCACAAAATCTGGTTTCTGAACAGAAGTAACAATACAGCTCCTGTGTTTCCAAAGCAAATGTAACTTATTCATCTGTAAGATACCCAGTATTTCTGTGTCTACTCCTTAAAACACTGTAAGCACACAGACACCTATTAGAAATATTGGTAAAATCCAGAATCACATTTTACATTTTGAACCTGTCAGAACGGGAAAAGGGGAAGCTGCTCTGGAGTAGCTGCACACTTCATGGTGTTCCTTAGCAACAGCTTCTCAGGAGAAGTTTTTAAGGAGCTGGAAATAGGACTCAGGCAGTACTTTTTAGTTCAGTAATTTAGTTCCTTATCCCTAATTAAAATGACCATCAATCTCTTCTGTTTATGAATAACATATTTAATATAGAGTCTCAATAACAAAGATAACTTTATAGTTAACAAATATATGATAAATTAATCCTACACCTTTCATCATGTAAGGCAATCCCAGCAAAAACACGAACAAGTTCTGCTCTCTGTATTTGACCAGAAGTACTTTATAATTACAGCTTCCATTCATGCAAATGACAGCTATGCCTTGGTATTTATCAGCGGAAACACTGGAAAATTCTAAATTAAACATGACACATCCAAGATCATTAAAGAAACAATCAACACCTGACATACAGTAACACACTGAACAGAGTTAAATGTTTATCTTTTGAGGTTTTGGCTTTAGTTTAAAAAGCAATTGATAATGCCAGAATTTGTGATGGATTTGTCTGTGGCTTGCTGTTTATCTGAGATACATTACTGGAAACAATCTCCCAATATAAAACCAAGTTTAACTAGAAACTCAATGCAAGCAAGCCTTTTACCAAATTAAAAATAAAAAAGGGCTAATTTTTTTTTCTTTTTCGACAAAAAAAATCCCAGCCATGCTGCCTTTTATAGAGATGAACATTTCTGTGTCAGACTGCACAGGTTACATCTATTCACCCTCACAAATATTACCACAGAAAAGACATACAGGCACTGCCTTGGAACAATGGTTTAAGCCAGGGTGAAACCTATCAAAAACCTGATACAAAAAGTGAAATCCAAGTTCACCTGGGGCTGTCACTTTGGTTTAGATACTAAAGCCTTTTTGCATTGCATGCTGCTTCCAAAAGGTTCAATCCAATAAAGTCTTTAAATTATGCGTATAAAATAATTCATACAAAGTGTTCCAGGTTTAAAGCTACAGTACAGCCTGGGTGGCAGAGTTTGCCAGAGGTTGAAATTGTCCCTAAGAGTTCTCTCTGAGCTCCTCAGGTGGTGCATGTCTTTATCCACAGCAAGTGGATGAAAAGAAAAAGTGGCACAGATGCCCCCGGTGAGCGCACAAATGTACCTGCCCACCCCAGTCAGCACTGCCAGGGCCTACAGATGTGTTTTTTATAGGAGCTGCTGCAGGGATTAAACAACAGCGAACCTTTAAAAGATAATAATGACTTCATAAAATCCATTGCTTGCTTTAATCTGTTCTCCTTCTGCCAGGCTGATCCTCCTCAGTGGCCCTTCAGAGCCTTCTCTCAGCTTCTCAGGGTTGTCTCCTCACTCATTTTTGTGGTTATCTTTGGTTATCTCATATACAAATGAAGCTTTGTATGAAGATTTTAAATTCCACTCAGAAGTTCTTCCTTCTGTGAATCTACAAGGGCATGGGAGTTCAGGTGAACATACCTGAACCTTTAGTAGAACTCCTTTAGGTGCCAATTCAGTGATGACAACCGTGTAGCACAAACTGGCCAAATAATTCATCTTAACTTTCACAATTTTTTTTCCACAACCTTACATGAAAATTCAGTTGTTCCATCATTTCTCATAAATAATGCAGAGTTATGTTTAAATATGCTACAATCACATCTCCAATGATACTCAAATATATCCTGACACACCTGCTGTCTTAGACCTGAGGTTTTTTATAATAGTGGGTTCTTGATGCATATGTATGTTTCTTGGTGTTATGATGAGTAAAATCACAGGGCACAAAACAAAATAACTAGAAATTTCAATTTAGCATAATTCATGGTTTTTACCATTCCTTCATTTAAATTATTTTAAGCACCGTAACTCCTTACTTTAATTTCACAATCTATAGATTTTGTGAGCTCTGTTTTAGTGTGGCTCCAAAATTTTAAGGTACAAAAATAAAGAAAAATATTTTTATTTCTTTGACAACATTTTTGGAAATTTCAGTGTTTAAGAGGCTTTCTAAGTGGGGTGGGGGAAACGCTTATGTTTGGGTTTTTTTCCCCTCAGATATTGTACAAGAGGCAACTGGGAACTCTAACAAATATACATGAGCATAGCATTATACAAAAGAATAACAGCTTCTCTGTGGAGTTAACAAAGTTAACCTGGGGCTTCCACATGATATGGCAGAAAAAGGAGAGTATATAAATATCTCAGAAGCAAAGATACCCATGGTAGTTTAATCATGCAGATGGGGACTAGCTCAACTGAGCAGATCACCTACACTGAAACAGAAAAAGAAAGCTTGAAATAATTAATTGGGTCTGCATCTATCACTTCAAAAGACCTAATTGCAACACTAAAAAGATAAAACTGTTTTTTAAAAAAATTCTGATTTCATAGCATTCATATTCTTGTATCACATCAATAAACTACTTTTACTTGTACAGTAATAGAGCAAATATATACATTAAGGGTTTAATCTATGTATTAGATTTACTCTGCATATCTTTCAAAACAGAGATATTTAGAATGACATGTCATACTCTACTTATCACCATCATCCTATAGAGCCACATTTACAGGCTAGAAAGATCTTTTTACAATGCTCTGATTTTAGAGCTGCTTTCAATTGTTCCTCCCATTAAAATTAGAGTTAAAAATACTAATTTACGCAATCTGAGCCATGGAATGACTTCAACTAGACTAATTAGCATAACCTTCTCAGATGTCATCCATATTCATTTTGCAGATTGGGGCAATGCTTAATGGCAGAACTAGAACTGATGAAGCCTTAAGCTGTTTTAGTGCTACACTTCACAAACCTGTGAATTCAGCAAATCCTACCGTTGCCACCTACAGCAAGCTCTGTGTATAATGTTAAATAACTGCTGTAAACTCCATTAAAGCCAGCAAGGGATTTGTGCACTTAGTCACAGCAAAGAGCAGGAATAACACCACAGGTGTCAACGCAGCACTTCTCCTCAGCTGTGGGCTCCCCTTGACTGCTGCAAGTGGGGCAGTTCTGTCCTCCAGCAGGTGATGGGCACAGGTTGGGTCTGCAGGGCAGCACTCCCAGTCAGAGAGAACAGCACTGTCACAGGGATCACTGAGAAGCAGCAGAATCAACCTGTGCAAAAGCTCATGTGACACCACCTGAAGTGGCTTCCTGGGCTGACACTCCTTACAATGTGTCTCGGCGATGCCCAAACCATGCTGGATGGTGGGAGCAGCCAAAATAACAGCGGTTCCTTTTGGAAAATCAGTTTTAGTAGCAATCCCATCCAGTCTTGGGATCAGCAAATATGGGGCCATTCAGGACTACTGCAGACCAGTAGGTTTGTGGAAGAACAAGTCATAGAATCATAGAACAGCCTGGGTTGGAAGGCACCTTAAAGATCATCTCTTTTCCAACTCCCAGCCATGGGTAGGGACACCTTCCACTAGACCAGGTTACTCAATACCCCATCCAATCTGGCCTCAGACACTTCCAGGGAAGGGTCATCCACAGCTTCTCTGATCCATGAGGTGCCTCATCACCCTCACAGGAAATAATTTTTTCCTAATATCTGATCTCAACCTGCCCTATTTCAGTTTGAAATCACTCCTCCTTGTCCTGTCACTACACAATCTTGTAGAGTACCTCTGGAGTGGGGAGTAAGATGTTAAATTCCTATCTTAAGCTAGGTACATCTTCCTGAGTGGTACTAGAGAACATGTTTCCATGTGAAATGTTGTACCATCATTAAATATAAACCCTGAGTTAGAAGTTTAATATTCTTATCATTAATATAAATATTCTGGTAAGCAAATTCTAAAAGGCTGCAGTCCTATTCCTGATCCCTTCAGTTTACAGGACACTAGATTGGAAACAAGCTCCTGATACAACTGCTTAGGATCAGAGTTCTTCCTCTGACTTGCCTTTCCTACACTTATCTCCAGCCAGCCATGGACACACATACATTTGTTAGCAGGATCCACTGGCTACAAAACTTATACAATATTTACACCTTCAAAAACTGCAGTCACATTGCTGCTCCATGGCAATACTTCACACACAACTTCCTCAAATATTAACTTTGCACAAAGCTCAAGAAAATACAGCCTGGCCTCATGATTGTTTATAGGGTCATTCAAAGTGAGCATATCCTTTACAAACATAAGTGGTTGCCAAGATATAGGGTTTACTGTTATTTTAATCCTTTCACATACCAAAGGACACAAATTCCTGTTAAATACATTAACCTGCTCTTGTATATACATAGCCCAAACACCATTACAGAAACCAACAATTTATCCAAGAGCCCTCAAGTCATAATCCTGCTTCTGTACCTTTCTATACATTGGTGATACAAAATGTGAATATAATTAACAAGCAAAAAACCCTTTCCACTGGACACAGATGCCTGTGGCTCCCAGGACAAGTAGCACAAACAGCAGCCTTCCTCTTGGTGAATTTTAATTGGAATTTTAATAAAGGCTTTACTACACTGGAGAAAACTGCCGTTAGCACAGCTCTGACTCTTTTAATCAAATTCCTTGGTGATCGTTCTTGGGACCGACTGGAATTCAGAAAGTTATTTTAGCAGTAAATATATTTTTCCCTGATTTATAATTAAAACTTTTACTCAAGTTAAAAGATCAAAAACCTGTAACATTCTTGCATGTCTTATACTGGATGGCTCAGGCTGTGGGGGTCAGATCAGTTTTTTGTAATATTTCCATTCTAGAAGCATCCAGGTACAGTAATAACTGGATTTCCCACATAAATGCAATACAGACCAAATGTACACTATTATTCAACACATTTTGCTCTTAACATGGAGCTACAAATCCCTACAGAACTTCAGTGCATTAATATCTTTCAATAAAAAATTGTCCCTTACCTCATAAGTGATTCTATGATAACAATAGGTTACAATAAATTCAAACAACTAAGCTGCACTCTTCTTTGAAATCCTCCTCCTCAGTTTACCAATTCCACTTCAATTCTTAAAAAGACGTGCAGCAGCCACCACACTAATATTTTAAAGTGAATGCTTTGTATTTCCTCTCTCAACCTGAATCCAAGAGACAGAGAAAACCCAAGAAAATCTTCATTGCTTAGTTGTAGACTTCAGAATATACATGTAGATTTCTTACATCATGTGAACCAAACTAGAGACCACAAATGACTTCACTGAAGGTTTTTTTCTGAAAATATTCTTAAAATCTGCAGTTAGATTATCATATATATTTGTCATTTGTTTGTATTCAACAAACACTTGGGTCAAACGTCATTTCACATGTCTACAAATTAAAATGTCTCAGCAAATGGATGGCTAATATGCTTCAACGGAAAGAGATGGAATTTATTAGATCCCTTTCTTCACTGGCACAGTGAATCAAGTAATTGATGCAGCAATGCAAAACATTATTAATGTCCTCAACCTCTGTTATTTCTAAACCTCCCGTGCAGTTTTTTAAATGCACTGTGGCAATTTCTGTTGTTCCCCCCCACTCTTGTTGATCTACTTCATATTTCTCCATCAAAAACTTCCCTACAAAATTTTCTGTCACTTATTTAAATGAAGACAGACATGGAAATTCTGAAATATACTAGTCAAAGGTTTTCAAAACTAAGAAACTAGAATATAACCACGGTCCACTAGTTACTTGAAATTATAACTTAGTGAAAGTTATTATTTTTGTTCTAACATTTCTATCACATAATTAAGATACATAGCTAACAAGTCCTTTTGGAAAGATAGCTCCTCAAAATACTATTTTTTTAAAGAAAGGTAAGCATTTTAAAGCTTTACATCATGTAAATACTGCTTAACCACTATCACTTTGCTAGCAGACTAATTTGACATGGTTGCTTCAAAAAAAAAAAAAAAAAAAAANGGTTTAACATAATTTCTACTTTATTTTCTATTTCTGATTATCCTAACCCAGTTTGCCACAATGCCATTGGGCTGACAATTCAGCAGGGTGTGATGTTCTGCAGCAGCAGGGGGAGACCCAGGCCAGCAGTGCCCCTCCTGCAGCCACTGGCCGGGCTCCTGCTGGTTCTGAAGTAACTTTCCTTTCCAGTTTTATAAGGAGAGATGAACCAGGAGTTGTGCTACATGGTTTAAATAAGGTGCTGAGCAACTCGTGGGAGGGAAGCAAGTTCAGAAGAGTGTTGCCTGTTTGGTTTTGAGGAGGGCGATTGTAGGACTGGCCCCAGCAGTACTGAGAGGCTGAGCTCGCTTCCCACCAGAGCCCTCAAACCTGTCCCAGCTTCATCACTTCGGCATTATTGCAGCAAGGGAGGTTAAAAATAACACACCAAACCAAAATAACATTTGCAGAAAGACTTGATTTATAAAAAAGATGTTCAGAACTGGTGAGGAAGAACTCCAGGAGACTGTGATTTGGATACGTATTTGAACTGTCTCAAACTACCCAATAATAAGTTAATAAATAACTGCCTTCAGTTCTCCTTTATTTTCTGTTTGTGCAAGACAAATGGCCACTTAAACCAGCAACATCTCTGGCAGCTTGTGCTAACTTGGGGATCTCAAGTGTCACTCTTTCATGATTTAACCAGTTTAGGCTTAACAACTTAAGCATCTGTTGGCTTATTCTTTTATGTGATTTCCAGTTCCCTTTCAGAGGTTCACATCTGTCCTCCTGTGAAGTGGAAATATCACAAATAAGAAGACAGTGTGTGACTAGAACCAACTGGCACATCGAGAGCAATGTAAGAGTAAAGACTAGAAACAAAAAATCCCAGAACCAACATCTGAATAACTGCTTTAAAAAATACTTTATTTGTGGTTTGAATCTTTGAATATTTCTTGTCCTTAACAATTCAAAAAGTTGTCATTCTGTTTTGAAAATCCATTATTTATGGATAAAAGGACAAGTTGGAATCACATGACTTCAACTGAGCTTTGCGCTGGAGTAAATGTTTTGGGGGGTTTTTTGTGTGTTTTTTTTTTTTNTTGATTTTGCAATATTAATATTTTAACAACTACTTGCATCTGAGCAGTTGTTGATTATCATGTATGTTTGGTTCTATATATAAAAATTCTGTGAGAACTGTTGTTTAAAATGAAGAACAAGCAAAGGGAACAGTTTTCATGATCATTAAAGATTCATGCATTGTTATTATGGGAAACATTTTAATTAAATCCATTAAATAACTGAATTTTTTCCCTTAGTGGGCTACAGTGCATTACACCCTTCAGACCTTTAACTGGCCCTGGTAGTAGCAGGGGGTTTGCAGTTTGTAACATTAACTCTGACTACTGTTCACATCACCATCACTACAAGTTTTCATGCCCCCCAACCTACCCCTGGCATTCACTTAACCAGCCTGGGTGGTGAAAGGTGACCACAAATACCCATTTCAGAGGAGCTACAGGCTAAACCACGAGCATGTTTCACATCTTCATGATGTTTTTTAGTTTCCAGTGGTGTAAACAGAAGAGGAGTCATCCTGCAGTCACGAACAGATCCTGTGACCCTGCCCCTGCAACGCACATCATCTGAGGGTGTGCATTTCCATGCCCTTGTGACACACTTGCATGACTGCTGTTAGAAAATAACAACTAGTCTGCTAGTTACGTAAAGAGCCCCCCTAAACTAAGGGGCAGCAGGTGAAATTGAAGTATATTTACAATAATACTTCAATAACAACTGGAAATGACAACTTACCTTCATATCTTTAATCACATTTTTAAAAAAACCTTACACCTACTACACGCAACAAGAAAGTCTCAAAACTAGCAGGACCGATGCCTCTAATCAACTCTTTGAGCTAAGAAACAAGGCACATTGCTGATCACTGGCAACCCATGATAAGCAGACAAAGACGCATTAATGCAGATCAGTAATACGTGCATTACGCAGATGAATCATGTCTCTGACACACGAGCAAGGATGGTTTTAAACAGAACCACAATTTCTACTGCAGAGAAATTCTGGCTGAGGGGTGATGAGAAAACAAGACAAAATAAACCCTAAGTTATTGTACCCCATTCTGTTTCAGCTGCATTCATGAAACTCTACCAAATCACTTGGAAGCTGTTCAAATATGGTTTGGAATAACAAAAAGCACAGCTTCATTTCAAAGCCAGTATCGACCATTATTTTCCAGAGGTCAGCACATTCAATGCTCTCAAGGATGGAAAAAGCTTGAGCAGAACGTAATTTCTTTTCATCTCTTTTTTGGACAAAATCAAGAAATATTCATCCCACAATACTCCCACCTCCATTTAGTTTCTCACGTGGGATTCTGGATCATTCTGTGAAGTCAGAAAGGGAGAAAATGCTCTTTGTGGAGAAAAGAACAGAAGGCAGGCAGGATGGGGACTGCAGAGCAAGTTCTTCTGCTGGCAAAAATGCTTTGTCTTCCAGATGGTGGGAGAAGGGAGCTGATTACACTCCTGTGGGAAGAACTGCATAGCCAAATATTTGCCAGGTGCTTCAAGTCTCCTGCTCTGTACAATTGTCCTGTCCTCTACTACTCCCTGTTGTTTAGTACAGAAGCTCCACTTCCAGGACAAATTGACAATTTAGAGATTGGAAGAAAATGATCCCACTGAGGCCAAGACTGGCAGACATTTCTAGGAGTACAACTTTAGCAGACTTAGGTGTGTATGACTCAGAAATCCAAGGAAATAGTCTGAAGGAAGGTTTAGGTTAGGACATTATCTCTCAAACCCCCAGAGTCCTAAAAGGCAGAAGGGAAACTCAAGGTAGCACTAAAGACCCCAGTTTTCATGGCTGGACATTAAGTTGTTATCAAGTTCTCTGTTTTCCCTTAAAAGGTTGAACTACATACAGCACTAGGTAGAAGGAAAAGGACTAGTCATTAGAGGTTTGCTGTATTAGGGGCATAAAGAACCACTCCACGACTCCTGCACTAGTACCACTTGAAAATTGCCAAGTACATTAACAGAGCCACAGTACGAAACTTCAAAATCATCCCTTTAATCACATACCACTCAAGATCATATAAAAATCATAATAAACATCAGGCTGACCCTTTGGAGTGCCCACCACTACTCTGAAGCACGTCATTTATGCTGCTGAGACACAGCAAAAACAAACCTCTTTTAGCAGAACATTTCTAGAGAATCAAGGAGAGCTACAAATACAGTCAATTCCAATCTTTTCCTGCCTGAAAAACCCCTATGCCTGTCAAGTTCAGACAGGGGAGTTCATGTAAGCAGGTATGAAGTTTCCATGATGCAGGAAATATTTCATAATATGTGTGAAAACTTCAACTTCTTTGTACCATGTGCCTGAGAGAAATAAAACATTTGTACTATCAGTTTTTCACATATAAAGGCAAATTAAAAGTCCTAAAATTTGCAGAGCAGCAAATTTTTAAAGATGCAGGGTATGAGAACATATGCAGGACCCATCCCTGCACTGCTGCTGGAAATCAAAGGCATGCGATGAGGCAAGAGCAACTCACTTTTTAACACTGAGCACATGAACTGAATTAGCACTTACTACTGATTTGCCCAGTTTTGCCTCATTAGCTGTATTTTTTGTCCTTTCATTAAAAAAAATAAATAAATAAAAAAGGAGTACGCTCATTACCAATGATACATATTTGAAAGGCTTTTTCTGCTGGTAGCTACATAATAAGTAAATACTTTTAGTAGCTATTAAATTTGAAATGTAAGGTAAGTTAAAAACATTTTTCTCCTGACATAAACATGTTGCTTAAACATACCAAGGCTCTTTAAGCTATATAATATAAAAAGAAAAAGCTTTTTCTTAATCTGTAATGATATTTCAGAAATGACTTTTACACTACAGTAATTCTGGAAATTATGAGAAACGAAGACTAACAGTGACAACTGAGTTTAGAGCTAAGCCCAGGTTCCTCTGGGGAGAGCACAGCTACCATCATAAACTATTCTTCTGCTGAAAGAATCCAGCTTTCTTGAAATAAGTTGTGCTCCTCCAGTTTACAATATTTTCACTTTAAGAGGAAAACTAGATACAGACCAGGATGGTCAAAACAGACGTGAAGGCAGAAAGAGATCAACCTGGAATGCAGTGAAGTTCCTTAGCCCAGGTATGTTGTGGCCCTGCAAAGAGGGCAAAGACCACAATAGGAGCAACAGGACTATCCAAAGTTCGCACAACAGTAACATTATGAAAGCCACAGAAAGCTCAGGATAGTAGAACAATTTTTGAGATATTTCCCCGAGATAATCCTCAGCATGATCAAAGCTATCATACTATCAACTATCATACCAGGACTTCAAAGTCCAGGCTCTCTTTGCAGGTGTACAAACCATGAACATTTATACCAGTGCAGTGTGAACTTAAGTCAATCTGAGGACTCTGAGAGCCAGGAGACTCTTGGAAAAGAGAAATGAAAAGAAGAAAAAAGAAAAATAAAGAAAAAAAAAAAAGACAAGAAGAAAAGGAAATCATTTTGCAGAGCTGAGGAGAAAAAGAAAGATTTCCTTTTTTCTCCTCTCTGTTACTTGAGGGCAATTCCACTCTTTCTCCACTTCTTTGCACATAAAAAAGAAATACATGAAATAAGCCTAAACTTGTCCTCCTTCCTCAGCAAATTATCCCAGTAATTCCAATGGGAGTTAACTGCCAGTAGGAGCAAAGAATATGAGGCAGAGCTGAACCTTACTGAAAGTCCAAAAAATATCAATAAAGAATGGAAATGTCTTTATTGAAAGATTCAAAACATATCACAGACCAAAGGTTCAGCACTCTGTGATTATCTGATCAATATCCAAATGCCAAGTGTAGTTTGATTGCTAGATGGTTAGACTTAAGCTAAACTTGGATTCACTGAAGATTTTACAGACCAAATTCAACTAATCTTTAATAACTCTTCCATGAGCATAACTTCATGCACTATTTTCTGAATACCCACCTTTTTATCTAGATGTTGCTGAAAGTATGTTGGGACAAGACAAAGAGTTTAAAACTTATTCTGCAGTTCTATAGATCAAGTCATGCTCCTGTTACATCCTCCCAGTTCAGGAACCACCTTGAAATTAACTATGAGTCTTCCCTTCAATGAGAGAAAAGGAGAATCTACACAATTGTCTCTAACACCCTGTATTATTGTTCTACCCTTTCCTCCCCTTTCTATGTGGGACAGACAATATCTGTTAACACCTTTTAACCAAATGTTTGAGATTCAAATTATACTTTCACACTACTGACACCCCAACCTCAGTATATTCCTGGAAGATAACTATTTGAAAAATAACTGTATGAGGTATTACTGCTTTCAAATCCTACTGATACCAGACACCCTTCACATCCAGGCAGAACTTTTGAATAAAATAAAACAACCTCCAAACTGCTTATTGAAGGTGCCTGGTACCCTTTTTTAAGCTCTTGACTTCTTGTGCCAGATGGGCTAATTTTTCCAAGTTCTAAATAAAAATACATTCACATTCAAACCAAAGTATATTCCCATAGCAGGACCCTGCAATTTCAGCTCTAAAGAGACTCCACAGCAGCAAATATGACTTTATTTATCTTTGATTTCATGGCTTGTGCCAGTCTTTGGGATTGCTGTTGCAGATGAAACATTATCTTGAGTTTAATTTGATGTAAAGGTGTGAAAGTTATGTTAGCCAGCCTCCCTAATGAAAACTGTTAGATTTCGAACTGCAGTTCATAGGGAGGTTGGGGGAGGACACCGAATGATCTACCCTGTCAGTCACAGACATTGCGAGATGCTCGATACTAATTAAGCATATCAGCTTTGATGCCAGACTTCTGTAAGACAAAGGGTTCCATCAAATTGATAAGACTCTGCTAAGCAGGGCTTAAAATTAATTCATAATTTCTTTTATGTTTGTCATGTTTTGTGAAAATGAACTGCCATTCAATTTTTCATAAGCTCTGCACAAGCAGAAGAAGCTTAATTTCAGGCAGTGTGCTGACAGGCCTGGGTAGTTTTATGAACGAATTATGATTACACACAGTGATCAAGCTTCAGATAATTGAAGCAGCAAACCAAACTATCCAGCATGCAAATATTAACGGCTGTCCCCAAAGTCTCTTTGAATCTGCATAATATAAGAACTTTTAGCTTCTTGTTGCACTTGGAATATTTTCAGCATAAATAATTAAAAAGAATTAACTAAAGGATCTTCCAAGGAAGACCATTCCATTTTAGAATTCCTGCTGTCTGGAGATGGAGCAGAGTGAGCCTGTGGTTGCATCCCGACATTCAGAGCACATGCCTGGGAAGGGCTATTTCTGCAAATGGTTTCTGACAACAAAAATGAACAGGCTCTGAAGTCAAAACTTTACTCATCTATTTTTAGGGGTGCTGAATTCACTGTTCTCTAATAAATCAGCAGATCTTTGCGAACACGGCACCTCCAAAAAGACCAGGGTAAGTGTATCTGAAGCTTCAATGGCAGAACCACAGCATGATAAACTAGAAGATAGTAGGTCAATTACATTAACTGCCTAAATGCCCAATATCTGACATATGTTTACTTTAAGGTGCCTTGGAGTTCTAGAGTTAACAGATACATCTTGGTGTAAAATATTGATGTTATGAAAAATAATCCAAAGGCTATTGTGAAGATTTACTTAATGTCTATATCTATCTACTGATGAATATCAAGCTTGTGAATTAACTAATCATGGTGAAAACCAGTAAGGAAACCTGTCTTAATATTAAAACTCTAAAGCCACAATTTGTTTCAACCTGGCAAAGAAAATGGTGAGACTCTTTGCTTTAGGCATTTGGGAAAAAAATAGCATTAATATTGTCAAGGCAACAATGGATATACTTTACTATTATTAGGTGGAAAATTGAAGGTGCAGAAATCCTTCACTTCCTTTGTAATAGCTTGTTTAATAAAGGGGGACCGGAATAATCGTTTTTCAACTTTAATAATATTATAGAGAAAGAGAAAAATGGTGTCTGCAATCTAATGCTGAAAACCAGTTTCCTGCTGGCTGCAAACAGCTCTGTCTGTTTTGACAAATCTATTGCTGCAGTAAACAAACAAACCCCTTTGACTATCACCTCATTAAGAGAGTCACGAGTGGTTTTCATTGATTAGCTCCTATTATAGCAATAATCCTCAATATGCTGTGTGCTACATGCAGCACTGTTTTGTGTAAACAACTACCAGTGATTAGTGATCAATGAATAATTTTAGCCAGAGAGATAAATGTAATTGGATGAGAACACATTAAGAGCTACTTCATTTCATTCTCCTGATGCTAAAAGGAAGAAAAGGGGTGTAGAGAGGTATCCCACCTTCTTAATTAGCATTTTCTTTTGAACACAAACATTAGATTTATATTAGGCATTCCATCTGAGCTGTATCCCTGCAAATAAATTTTATATAATCAAAACTAAGTCCCGCATTGCTGGATTTTTGCCCAGATTTCCAAAAGATTTCTAGTTATTAGTGCTGTATATTCAGATGTACTGAACAATTTTCCAGGGAATGGCTGTATGAGGTACACAGTTAACAGCTGCAACAGGTCCCAGTTTTCACACTGATGAATGGCATCATTAGAAATGAAAAGGGGCTGCAAATACAGCATTTTTGTGGCCAGGTTGTTCCTTCAGAGCCCTCCTTGGCAGCATCAGCCAGCCAGTCCTTCATGTGGGTTGACTTCAGGTGAATGTAATTTTTGATTCAGGAATTTCATAGCTTTGGCAAGTGCTTTCCTAAAGACATAGAAAGTAACATTTCTGAAATCAGTGGGAGGCATGTGGTCTTTTTTTTTTTTTTTCCCCCTCACATCTGGTTTCCAAACAAAACATGAGCGGAGTAATATTAAGCAAAACACAAATGGTTTGGTACTTTTGTGAGAAGCCACAGAGCATTAAGTTCAGCCTTGTAATGGCAGATCCAATTTTAGAATGGTGTTCTTATTCCCTTGTGGAAATAAAAGCATAATATTACTGTCAATAGCATACTCTCCCTGACTTCTTTCTATTGTTAGACATACTTATCCACGTTTTTTCACTGTCACTCTCTCCTGTTTTTAAGGTGACTCACTCTTCCTTTGTTCGTCTTTTCCTTTTGCTTGAATGTAAATCACGGTGCTAGCAATGCCCACACAGTCACACAGAGTGTTCTCAAACTAAGGAACATCCACATTTCAAATTCAAGTAAACATACCAATAATGTCACCACCAGTCTAAGTGTCCTCAAATTAGCTTTAACTGTAAATAAGACTGTTCTTTGATGTTTTTGACTGCTTTTGACTGCTCAGTCTGTGTGATGAATCCATAGGTGTACTTTATTCTTAGTCTCTCCCTTCAGGCTCAAAGATTACATAAATTATTGGGAAAAAAATTCACAGTGAAGTGAAAGAACCAACTTTTCCCTTTCAGAAAAGAAGGTCCTCAAATAGTACGATACACAAGTCTTGAGCTATGAAATTTCATGTAAACCCACTGAAACACCCCAAGTTTTGATTTAAATGGAGACTCCAGCAAGTCAGCTATGGGAATGACAATGAAGGTGACTAGTGCAACAGGATCCTCCAGAAGACAGCAAGTGAGTTCTAGAAACCTGCTCAGCTTAGGCTATAACAACTCCTTCAGCACATCCAAGAGTGCAGAGGTTATTCCAAGGACAACAATTATATTTAACAATACGTATAAATTGGGCTATGTAACATGAGGGTAAAGGGGATGGTTGGCTTTCACCCTGAAGACAATGAGATGGGCACCCTGCAAGTACTGGGAGAGCAGCTCTCCTTGTTTTCTGCTCTGCAGGATGAGACATTTTTACCATGCCTCTTCACAAAGCCCAGCAACAGTCTCAGGCTTCAAAAGCGTGATCTCATCCTCTTGTGCTGCCTGCCCTTTGTGCACAGAGGAAGTGCTGTCACAGTCTGAACTAACTCACCAGAAGGGACTTGGATCAGCACATTCAAATTTGTTTCAGCTGGTCACTTATGACAAACACTGATGCAACGTTTTCTCTTCCAACTGGTCAGACCTTATTGCATTGGTGTCATTTCCCTTCCCCACAAAATAACTCCTGATTTTAAAGCCACTTTCCCAGGTGAGGCAAAAGAAATAACTTCTGGCAACACCCATTTCCATATTCCTTGCCAGGATCACACTTCTGTTAAGGAACACTGATAATCACAAGGCTTGCCGATCATTCTGGGGTTGTGTACCTTAATTGACTTACAAGATCAGTCTACACAAACTAACGTTTTCATTTGTAAACGTTAAATCCTCTTGACTTGAAAATTAGAAGCCTAAATCAGATACTTTGAAGTTCTGGTTGTGAATCATTACTTTCTGTTACTGTATACATTGTAAATTGCTGCAGATAAAAGCCTTGTCTTTCATTTACAAGTGCTTAGAAACGTAAATTCCTTTTTATTAGCTAGAGCATGTAAAGTTTTGCAAGTGTGTTATTAAAAGCACCTAATTGTTCTTTGAAGCAATAAGTACATATTTCTCTTTCCAACTGAGAGTTAAGTTTCTAGAGGACCAAAATATCCTCCTGCATACAGCAGTTTATATATAATGTTTTAATTATTTGTGCAAAGCCTCAGACTAAGTTCTCAAGCCTTTAGCTACATTGCTTAATCTAAACAGAAGATTATTCACAGGCTAACAACTAGGCTAAGTCAAGACCTTCAGTTAGAAAAAAAATCATAAAAATTAGGTAAGTAGTAGTTCAAAAACACATTCTGTTATTCTATCACCTACATAACACATGGTTGTAATAATAATGCTGAAACAAGAGTACCAATTTCAGTGATAGCTACACTGAAGAGAGATGTGTCTCTTTCTAGGCTGTAACATTATTACAGCAGTGGCACTACACAACTAGGCACACAGCTAAGGCCTGCAGGAATGACAGATGCAATACACTAATTCCTGGTGGCTAAAGGATGCTATTACACTGCAAAGGTCATTTGTTCAATCTTTTGATACATCTTCAGCTGAGAAAGGCAATTTGGAAAGTTTAGTTAGGATGCTCCAGTCAACAAATAAACTGCAGTGGCAGCTCTGCAGGTAAACAGATCACTGACCAGAGGAAGACCTCAAAATTCAATAATACTCTTTTTGAGGGACAGGAAAAAGATGATGAATTAATTCTCATAATTACAATATCTGTGATTCTATGTTGAAACAACAGCATCAAACTTCCAAAGGGCAGCACTTCCTCCTACACCCCTTCCACACTTCTTGTGAGAGCTACTGCAGACACGAGCCCTCCTGCCCTCCCCTTACTGGGGCTCAGCCAACAAAGCAGTCAATGAGGTTTTAATAGAAACAGAACTGGATTCCCTTTATGGTGGTGTTAACCATGTGTCTTTAGAGCCTTAAAGTCAAGACTCAGCATCCCATCCAGGACCACTGTGATTGCGTTTTCAATACCACTACTGTGGTAGTACCACTGATCTAACCAACATCAAGTTGTTTAGAGTGGGGTGTGTTTTTTTCTTTGTTTGTTTTTTTAATTATTGCCCTCTCTGGCATTTATTCTTAAGATAACAGAGCAAATTCAGTAACAGAAGGTTTACTGGAATATAGTCCATAATGAATTCTTTATTGAAGTACTTTTTTTTTTTTCTCCTTTAAACCAAGACTAAGAATCACTCTGGCTTGCAACATTTAATTAGATTTACCTAAAGCTTTTAGCCACAGCAGCATCTTAAATAATTAAAGAGTTACATGGTATGCAAATATATATTATTTACTTATAGTTTGTGTCAAAAACAAACAGTAATGCTTTAATATACATTAAATCCTGTATGTTATTCAACTAGCATTTTCTTTACTATTTCCAGATAGCATGATACAGTATGTGCATCATTTATCTGAACACAGACTAAACAAGCCACGAAGGCATCAGGAAATAATTTAACTGCAACACTACAGCAACGCCAGCTCTTTGGGATGTGAGGGGAAACACTGACTCCACCTGCTCTTTCAACAGACAACCTGTCATTTGAGACAAGCAGGGTATAATTACACAGTTCAGCCATGGAGACATCACACATTTGTCCAAAAATACTTTTGTCAAGATTCAGCTCCCTCACACTATTCTCTCACAAGTGGGATGAGAGGATCCATAAGGTTGATTTGTCAGCAGAAGATCATCTCTACCCAAATCAGTCCTGGCTTTTCCAAGTGTCCATGCTTCAGTTTACTTGAGGAGCTGCTCTGACACCTGTTCTGTCTTCTTCTCAAGAGACACTGGCATCAATTTAGGAGAATCAGCTATGAAAAAGTTCAATGTCACATTGTGTTAAAAAGACTGCAGTTTTAGTCTTCTTTCAGGCTATTGCACTCACAATGAAGAGGAGATTTCTTAGCTTGGAGACTTGGGAGCACAAAATGCAGCAGGAAAAGCACAGGAGGCACCAGCAGCCTGAGGCACCAATAACCCAAGGCACTGGGATTAGCAAGACAAGCAGGGAGCAGAACTTCTGTCAGCTCTTGGGGGACAAAGAGGAGTATGTTCACCTGGGAACCCAAATTTTGCACAGGTTCTCCAACACATGGAGCCACTGAAAACTGCTGGATGTGAGAAAGCAAAAATGGAAGGAAGGATTTCCTTAGTCTAGGGTGCAGGGAAGAAATTGCTTTTCTCATCTTTTATTTGAATCTGTCTCATCCTGCAGAGTTCTCCCTATTTCACAAAGCTACTCCCTTCTGAGAAACCTGATCTCTAGAGATTAGCAGCCCAGTACTATCTGTCAGCCTACTTATTTTAAGGAAACAGTGCTAGCAGCTACCATCAAAGCTATGGTTATCTCAGGATCCTGTTGAAACTTTCAGAAATGCTGTCTGGTTAAATACGCAGCACACCCTGAGATACAGGAAATGTAAAAATTATACATAGAGGCACTAATGGGCACTTTCAACACCCTGAGTCACCAAGTATTGGAGCATTGGTTCAGTCTCTCTGGAGATCTTCCTCTCTCCTGGTCACATGGTCAGATTGGGGCCACCAAGCTCCTAATCTGGATACCTTAGACCAGATGGGATGAGCACAAATTGACACTGACTTTGAGGGAGCTGTGCAGGAGCAATTCTGCTTGTATAAGCTTTTCTCTCCCTCACTGCCTACTGGCCAGTCACAAATTTACTCATAGAATGACATCGTCAGGATGCATCACTGATGCTGTAGAGCAGTGGTGTGAGGAGACAATTACTGCTATGTGAAAAGCAAGAAGAGTTGCTTGCATCTGCAGTGGAATCTATTCTTTTTGAACTGCTATTTCTGGAAGTCTTAATTAAAAAAAATAAAACTTCAAGTTAAATTAATGTTGCTGCTTTATTTGTGTGCAGCCTTGCAGCATCCAACTGATGAGTTTCACAATAATTCATAGGTGTTGTATTCTTGATGTAAAGAAGCAAAACTCTTGACATCATAATGTCACAGAAGGATGTAACTGAGAACACATGCCCAGGGAGGCAGAAATTCTACTGTGTTTCCACCAAAAGCCAGTGTAGCTTCACTAGCAGTAGCACAAGGCATTTCAGTGCCATTAACCTTATAGTGCTTACAGCCTATCTTTTAGCATCAAAAAGCAAGCCATAAACTTCATGCTACTTATCTTGTCTCTTTGCTATCCTGTTCTTGAATGCACCTAAAAGAGCTTCTCAACTACTTTTATTCCATTACCTTAAGTACTTAAATTTCATTTTCAGTAAGGCACTGTTTAATGAATATTTATGAGCAGATCCTGCAGTGTTCATTGAAACTGTAGACTTCCCTTCACAGCAGGCTACAGATTTACATTTTGGGTTTTATTACTAAAATGTTAGCCACACAAATTGATGTCACTTAGAAAACACGATGACAGTTTTCCTGCAAAACTCTTGCACCTTCATCCAAGTAACATCATGTATCATATTATTCTTTGCCTCTAGAGAAATATAATTTATATTTTTCATATGCAATATTTAATTAAAAATACATAATTATAAAACATCCAGCAGCCATAATTTACACATGGCAGCCTCAAGCTGGCAAACCACTGTGAATAGTCTCCCTGAAGTCATCGAGTTCACTGGTGTGAATAAAATTTACTCACTTGCATAAGAGATCACGAGACAAGATCTACATTACAACTGTACACAACCTGATAAACAGTGTTAATTCTGAGGTTTCTTCCTCTCTAGGAATTGATTGGAGGTCGTTGATCCAAACAATGGATGCAAGGAAGCAGCACTGCAAGGCCATCATGTCAAGGTTTTGCCAGGTCCAGAAATGTCAACTCTTTCTCCCAGATGACAATGGTCACATGAAGTTATGCCATTGTAACAATCACCGACAACTAAAATTGTTTAAATCTCTCCCTTTATTAACTTCATCCTTGCAATTTTAAAAGCAAGGGTAAGCAAATCTAGTTTTGTTTAAATGTATACAAACAACTAATCATGCTCAGAGAACAGATTTCATTTATTCCAAAATAGTTAAGTGATCCAAACATTTCATGCATGCTAACCAGCGACTACGCAACAAGTTCTTCCCTATAATCAGCTGCAGTCCAAGATGAACTTAAACAAGATCAAATAAAGCAGCTCAGGAAGTGGGGAGGGGATAAAAAGGACAAAATATCATAAAATCAGATCTATAGTGTCCCCCAATTTCCTTAATTTTACTGTTAAATTGAGTTTATTTCTTTTTCTTTATAGTAGTAAAAGGTGGATGACATATCAAACTTCAAGTAGTGTGTCAAGTAGAGCTTCAAACATACATACTTTAAAATCTTTGCTTAGGAGTGTTTGTTTGCTCTGACTAAAACCATCCCTATGGGCTATGAACAGGTTGCAGCTGCCTGTAATACAAGATTTCTATAGAAGATGTTAAAAACATGCTTTTGTTTATCTATTCAAACAAGCTTAGCTGTCTTAAGCCATATACATATATACAAACATCATTTTTGAAAGGCAACACACACATTACACTCGGGGTTTCAGTAGGGAAGAGCTAGCATTTCCATTGTATAACCTGCTGGGTAGAAAGCTCACAGAAATAAGAGTAAAGACTTTTCCCATGAAATAAAAAACAACTGGGCATTGTCATTTGTCAGTTCTAGAAATATTGCAGAGGCAAATCATACAATATAATCTGACTTTCAAATCACAATCAATGTTTAATTTGTAAGATAACACATCAGAGTAGTTTAACTCTTGCTACTTCAGTCTTTTCTGTCATATGGGGATGGCTTTCTATTTTTTTTAAAGTCAAAACTAAGGAGAAATCTGTTATCCAAGTCCAGCAGTAAAATGAGCACACATGGGAATCAGGAGATGGAAGTCACTGAAGTCATTAAAACACCAGCAAACAGGAGGCCTCAGATAAGCTCAACGCTTGTGTAAGGGACATGGGAACTGCAGGTCACCGATACAGCTAAAAGTAGGAGGACACTTTGACATTAAGATTTACATTGAAAAAAAAAAAAGGGGGGGGGGGATTTCTCTTTAAACCATCTTTATGGCTTCATGTGTTTTCTTGTTATTGGGTTACCTCTACAAAAGTGGGTTTCAATACTGTGAACAAAATGCAGTGTAGATGCCATTGCTACCAATGTAAAGTTGTAAAGACAAGTGTTGGTTCTCAAATATAAGCTCTTTGAGATACAGCCTAGTTTCCAAGTAATCAAGGACGGATTTTCTCCAGTGTAAAACATGCTTTCTGTATACAACAATATGCAACTAAAGTGCTTTCCTCATGTACACTCTATTTTATAAAGGAGTTAGGAAACATCCCAACCCATTGGTACTTCCCTAATACTTAACAACAGGTACAGGTATAATCTCACTGATAGAGACTATGTGGTGCTGCAGAAAGAACCTGAAAGAATAAGACTGTAAAATTACTTAGAGGTATAACTGGATCCTATGACAGACTTCCATTATGTAATGAGAAAGACAGAACTAATCCAAATGCCAAACAAAACACACCAGAGGTTTATATTAACATACAATTTTACAGCATTGATTTTCTGCCATCAACAGATGGAGAGATTAAACTGGTATTGTTACACCTCAGGATTCAAAGCAGCACAGTATGAGATACTAAAGGGTTTTCCAGGGAACATCTAACAAAAGAGTCTCAATGGGAATTCTGCAGATAAACACACAGGAAAAAAATGAACATAAAGCATGGTACACGTAAGGTTTCTGCTTGTTGAAATTCAAACAGCCAAATTGCCTACATAGAACAAAACCAGATTTTCAAACAGAATCAGCCTCACCTGGAGATACACAGCTGTCATCCACACTTGCATTTTAACAGCCTGCCTGGAAGAGCTTGGCAAAGTGTTTGAACAACTACTACAGTCACATTTCACTTTGCCTTTCTGCCAAATTTGCACTTTTTTCATTTATGAGCCTTCTGTAAGAATAACTCATTTCTTGCCAAATTGTTTACTTCCCTTCAAAGATTCATGAAAACCAGGTACCCTGATGTTGGAGAACATGCAGGTTTTCAGACAGAAGAGCCCTAACAAAGGTAAAAACCCTCCAAAAATCCAGGTCATTTATCTGCATCATAAGAACAAACAGTACATTCCTGAGAATCTCACTCTTTCTACCAAACCAGTAAAACTTCAGTAGTGACTCACTTTGTCTGCATTATATTAAAATCGGAATGGGATAGAAAGTCAATCAAAAATTCAGCTGGCCATATTTTCTATAAAAAAGTATGTATTTTCAGCCTAAAAGTAATTTTTTGCTTGTTATGAAGCTTCACTTAACATTCAAACATACATTTTGAGGTAACCAAAATATAAATCAGACCATTGCCTACAGAATACAACAGTCTGGAAACTACCACACTGTTGTGCTTGCTAAGGAGCTGATAACTTCAATTGCTCCAGGTAAGCTTTTATGGATCCTTCTCTTAAGAAAGTCAATGCCACCTTTACTGGTTTCTGTGTCTTTCATATGGAGAAGCAAAACCAGGGTTGATGAAAAAGTATAGTCAAATTAAACCCTCCTATAACACAAACCAAACAAAAATCAGGTCAGAGAATGGGCTGAAAACAAACAAGGTTTTACACTTAAATCCAAACAAGCACCTCTTGATTGCTATTAGTTAGTAAATATGAGGTTTGTGTATGGCACTGTAGGTATGGATGTCAAAAGCTATGACAGACTGAGAACAAATAGTTTTCAAATTACTGTGATATTCCCTAGGCTGTCAGGAATAGCAGTTGCTTTCGTTCCCCTTCCAGATCAATGATGTAAGAACCAGATTTAGCCCTCTTATTCACATTCAGCTATGTATTAACTCAGAGCAAACCTCACTGCAGTAAACAGATGCAAGCAATAAGAGTATCAGACTCCATCTGACAGAGATAAATTCAAGTTATTATGTTTGTTAATAGAATTGGTTTAGTCCTATAAATAAATAATTTCCACCAAATACAAAATATGAAGGAAAAAAGTAGCCAAAGATAATGTAACATTTTCATTCCTTAATCAGGATCACTTCAACATGGTAATGATAAGCAGAGAGAGGGAGAAAAATAGAGAAGCCAATCCTAAGCACTCACTGTCAGCATGCCTGCATTAAGCATCTTATTGTGATAAGGAAAAAAAAAAAAAAAACAAAAAAAACAACCCAAACCTTTTTCAGAACACCACTCTCTAGATATTTGATTTAATGGATTACACTATTAGGTCCTGTTACTAAAGAGCTACCTTTCAGCCTGCAGGGTTCCTCTCACACTACAAACACACAATGTGTGCATTGCACAGAGGTGTGTTTCCTCTTGTGACAACTCCCCATGAAATCCTGAAGTCCTCTCCCACATTTCACTGTACCTTTTGCACCAAAACACGGCTGAAGAGCTTGGATATGACTCTAACAACTCTGCTGGGGTTCCTGGTTCCTTGTTAAAACTGGAGCAGAATTGTGTTTCTCCCTCAGGCACTGCCTTAAAAAAACTTTAGGCCATACGTTCTTGAATTATTTATCAGAAGTTATTATGCAAACAAGGATTAAATAATTCTCTTTGAGCTGCTGGTGGTAAGCACAGCAGCTAGAGGCATATTGCCTGTGTGATATCTACATTTTATCCAGCCTTCCTGGCAAACAAATCGCATTTTGCTAGGTAGATCCAAGACCTGCTTTTCCTTTCTACTCATACTGGTGTAAATGAGAGAACCTCCTCAGAATTTGATACAACTATATCAGCATAATACTAAGTGATTCAGTCCCTATTTGTTTCCAAATGCATTTGATTAATGAGTGTTGGACAAAAATAGTACAGACTTAAACTTTATTCTACCCTCTTGCCCAATTCATTTGGCTTTGCTTTAAAAAAGAACTAATCTATTCTGTTAATGAATAAAGGAAACAAACAACTACCACAGAAAAATTTCAACTTGAAAGAAACCAAAACTAATTGTGACATCAACCATATGAAGTAAACTAAGTTCTCAGAGTTTTCTAAAGTAGGCATCACTTTCTAAATATGCTCAAAAATATTTTTATCTATATACACTTAAGCAACAGTTACCAGCCTGTTTAAAAATGTGGACTTGCAGAGTTATGCACTAAAAGTAACTAAAAAAATAATACAAATTATGAGCTTTATCTGATTGTATTATGTGGCAGAAAAGAACTTGCCAAAGAGATAAAACAATGATTGCTGCCACCTAGGATAAATATTACTTTATTTTTATTTCTTTTTCCATAGGCAAAATTAAGAGTCTCTTTGAAATATCCATTCCATTTAGCAAATTCCCTAAGAGGACAGATTGCTTTCTTCATTTCTCAAAACTGACTTATTTACACACAGAGACCAATATGCACACAAGGTTTTCAGTTTCTTAGCAGGGCAAGGCAAACATTTCATCAGTCACTATTAAAGGGAGGGATACTTAAAAGGTAACCACAGACATCCCCAAAAACTGTGTCCATCCCAGTAGTCTTTGAAGGCTGTACCTTTCTAAGTATTTAGGCAACAAGCACCATCCAAGATGCAATATACTTTGATTTGGAGTCAGATCTAAGAAAGACTTATCTGAACTTCTACCACCTCCCTCCCCCCAGCCAAAAAAAAAAAAAAAAAAAATCAATGAAGAGAAAACAGTGGCTCTTTACTCTGGGAGCAGTAACTCTGATTCTTCTGTGTCAAACTGTTCCAACCTCAACAAGTAAGCCACAAGCTCTGCTCTCTGTCACCAGGATTACTTTTTCATTTGTCCAATGGCTTTTTAGCCACAACAACAGGAGGCTCAGATCAAAACACGCTGATCTTTCTCACGTAAAGGCCTTGTCCTAGGCTCACATAAGGTATTTCCTACCTGCACATACACCCTGACTCTCTCCCACTCCAGCCACAAGAACTTAGCAGACCATGCTGACCACTACAACATCTGATGGCAAATGGGAGAGGGGAAGCAGTGGGGTACAGTCAGCAAACATTTATGATGCAGCCCTCAGGCTGAAGGGCTGATGAACCACAGCCCTGAGCCTCCCAGGCAGCCTCTGACCACTACTAGCCCCCAAAAAGATGCTTCTCAGCAGACCAGGCTTTAGGTGCTGCAAAGGCTGAGTCCTCTTGGCAGTCCTGAATCAAGCAGCTGTGCTTCTAAAGCAGATGGAAATGCAGACTCACCTTCTTGACTTAAGATATTTCAGTGGCTAATTCTGTAACACTTCCCCTGGGTGAATCTAGCCCCAAGCAAATGCAGTGACTGATAGCTAAAGCCAATGGAATTTCTTAATTAATGTCAATGGGTACAGAATGAAGTCCTTAAAGAAGTTAATTAAAACTGAGGGGTTTGGTGCAATGTAAAGATGAATAATGTGTTTCATGTATTAATAGAGAATTAAGGAAACCCCAAAACAGTAGCTCCAACATTGTTCAGGGGCATTACAAAGCTCCAGAGAGGAGAGAATGAAAGTCCAGAACACTCTTCAGTGCACCTTAACTATGAGTATTAAAAGGAAAATAATACCTCTAAAAAGAAAGATTTTGGCCTACAGACTTTCACCATTTGGGTAAAAAGAGGAGAAACAGTCAAAGACTTTTTGCAGTTCAGACCAAAAAAAAGCTGTATGCTGGTTGAGGCTTAACATCTGTGTATAGCAGCAAACCAGACCAAATTCAACTGAGACACACAAACCAGAGCAATGTCAGCTCCCACATGCACTGCCAGCACTTGCACCTCAGGCCACTGATGCTGTTCGCGGATGCCAACCTACGCCACTGCATTTCTTTTCTGCTGGAACTTTCAAAGAAACATAAGTAGCAACATTTCTTTTTAATTTTGTCCTTGAAAATGAAGAGTTTGCAAGAGACTGTGACACACAAGCTGGTCTTGCCAGATATTAAGTGCTCTCTTTTTCTATGCAGTAAGTGCCTCTCAGAACCAAGATAGGAATCAAAATAAAACACACAATCAGATGCTATTCAAGTAGATTATTTTCTTTTCCCATATTTAAGTTGTTGATAGACAGATGCAAAAGCCTGCATCTCTCTTCACACCTCATTAATTTTTATATTTGGCAGTTTAAATTTAAAAAGTCCCCAGAAAATTAACACTGTTGTTACACTTAGTGTCTTAGAAGGGGAGGGGGTGAGGCAGGGAGGGGGAGAAAGTGTCATGTGTTTTGAAGACTTTCAGTCCCCGATGAATAATGATCAAAAAGAAAAAAAAAGGAAAATAAAAAGAAAGAAAGGTGTGGTACAGGTACCAAATACACTGAATATGTAAGTGATCTCAGAGCTCTCTGTGCGTTACTGCCTCTTGTTACCACATAGGGAGGGGAGATAAATGCCTCCAGCTGCTGAATTAGAGGTTACCAAAGTATGGGGAGGCTGTTTGCCTTGTAAGCAGGATTTTGTGTGGTCTGAGGAGCTGTGGGTCCTTGTTGGAGGACACATTACAGGAGAGGTTAATGGGGATTTGGTTTAGGTCTAGTCAATTCTGTGTTGGCTGATAATTAAGATAAACTGCTCGATTTAAAGCTGGGCAGGGGTAGGAGAGAGTACTGGTGGATGTAATGGCCCAAACAATTATTTCTTGCAGACTAATGCCTTTCTGCTGTGTTATTTAAGATAACTTTCATACGAGTCACAGAACTTGATCTTAATTCAGGCTTGTTTTTGTAAGTGAAGGCTTTTTCATTTTTCTTTGTATCTGAAGCTTTTTTAGGTAAACACATGTACATTTATCCAGAGATGGCATGAGATAACCTTGCTATTGCAGTTATAAGCTTCCCAGAAGATTACTATTTCAAGTATAAAAGAAACTACTGTAATTATTCCAATCATACTGCTACTTGCATGCTAACTAATACTCATTCCATGTGATCCTACAGTGTACCAAGTAATTTATACACCCACCACCTCATTAGACCTTTGGAGCATTCTGTATAGCCTACCTTCAAGACCTCAAGTTCACCTGGGAATTATTATTGCTTTCAGAGGCCAGGATAAAATTTGTCAGACCAGCTATCCCCTTGCAGACACACAATTCTGTGATAAAAACCAAGTTCTCCTTATCAGCTAAGTTATGCAAGCTCTGAGGAAGATACCAGGTTCTCTGAACCCAGTGGTTTAATCTTCTCTAAAGTGCACAGTTCATCAGTTTTAAGCCCAAATCCAGTACATACTGGTGAGAGCAATTTCTAAAGACAGGGAGGCCTCCCTGTGTGCATGCTTTTTCCCTCGTATACAAACAGGTATGTGGTCATTTGGACTGGGGAACTGAATACAAGGAAGTGCAGTATTAGCCATAAAATCAAAAGAATTCTACCCTGAGTGAAAGGAATTGGTTTTTGCCTCATAGAGCTCAACTTGTCACTGCTGCTGTAACATCCGGGAGAAAACACAGGTAGATGCAGTCTCACTTCACAGCACAATATTTCAAAAAAATATCTTAATAAATACTTATGAGATTTCTTTGGGAATCCTAAGGCTTGCAGTACTTCCTCATGTGAGTCTCAGTATACTTTAAGTAGTAGACATTTTAGACAAAAGTTTTCCTAGCAGGTAACATGGGCCCTGTTTGTCAGTACTCACCATAAAATAGATGAAATACTGAAAGTTATTAAATAGAAACAGAGCTTTTAGGACTCATGTTATGAATATGTACTGCACTTACCACAAATAGAAATTTTTTTTAAAGTACAGTTAAAACTTCTAAGTGAAGGCATATTTCCTTCAATATACAGTATATGATAAACAGAAGTAAGAAGTTCTGGCTTACATGAATCCATAGGGACTCATCACCACTGTAATCAGTCCATGTTTCTATTATGAAGCCATTTGTCAAATCTTATGAAATATTCAGATCTAGATAGTGTTTGATGATGTGCAGTAATTCTACTTCTATTTATCTCTTGTCTTTAAAATTACATTTATATAAAATCTATGTTCATTTTTATACTTAAGCCAGCTGCAATATGAATTCAGATTATTTGTCAGACTAGTTGTGCTCACATTCTTTAGAAAACTTCCTCTGATGTTAAAGCAGTTCTGACTCTCCAAATAAAATTTGGCAATGCATGTGGTCACGATTGTATCTGATCGGAGCCACCCTCCTGACAGCCTTGTAATCTCATCTCCCCCCACCCCCCAGTGGATCCCATTCTTTCCCTTTCCTGTACCTTCCACATTCTCTCTCATTTCATTTTCTTCTCTCTTTATAGCAAAAATTTTCAAACTATAAAACCCATCATCAGTTTGGAACAAATGTGGTATTAAATCTTTTTCATCTTTCATGTTTTATCTTTTAAAAACACAGCCTCTTTGACAAAAACCTCTTTAGTACTGTGTCCACACAACAAAGGCTGCATAAAGATAATAAGCATATGAAATCTTTATAGTAATTAATATCTTCATAACCATTTTTCTAACTGTCTTGTAATAACTTGAAGTAATCAGAATTTTATGATGAAGTTGTCTGATACCACTTTGCTTTCTTTTAATGGACTGGCAAGTACATAACTTTGCAGAAAATCAAACCCAAACTACTATCCACATTATAATTGGCTGTGTATGCCCTTGAAAACACAGCACTGTTGAAGATTCAAAATGAGGATCAGTGGAGAACAGTCTTTCTCAGAGCAGGTGTCAAACACATCTCAGATAACGTGAGGGAAGCAGGCTAGTCAGAGGAGGGGAAATAAAGCTCAGACTGAAAAACACCGGGAATGTCCAGCACACTGGACATTGTGTGGGGATAAGAGAGGCACATCCTCCCAATCTCCCACAGTCAACAGCAAGGGGATGTACATCTGTACACCGTTTGCAGGTTTCACAGAAGCTGAGGGCTGATATCCTTCTGGCTGAGCTGCATCTGTCAAAGCTGGGTGACTGTTTTCAGAGGGGATCTCTCCTTTCAGAGCAGATGCTGAGACTCTTCTTGGCTGCGAAGGCCAGCGACACAAAACAGAATTTGTGCAGACAACAGATGTAAAGACTATTTTGAATCCTGGGAGAACAAGACAAAGTTTTTTTCAGACCATTTTCATTTTGTGCCAGGAACTGTGTTGTGTTCAATTCTGTTCAGTGGGTTATATTGTTTAACTTCATATAATTGACAAAGCGTCCTAAAAATCTTCTTGCCAACATCTTTGTGCTTTACAGGTAATCAATCTCACCCTCCTTGGATGTGTCAATTCCATAAATGTAAGCCAATACAATACAACAAAAGAGCAGGGAAGGAGTGCAAAGTCAAGTCTCATCCACTCAACTTCTTTTTATCTTTTCAGGGCTCGTAACTATAAGATCTAGTTACCCCATAAAGAAAGCCCATATCTCAGCATGACATGATAATACACTTTGTGGTGAGACTGGTGTGGTTGTGGAAGCACCTCTGCCAGACATCATGATGTTCTCCAGGTAAACTGGGAGCTTTCTAGCACAAATGAAAAGTGAGCAACAAAACAATTCATAGCCCTGGAAAATCAACTTTGCTTGTGTCAGGGGAGGGTTGAGGTGAAAAGGGCAAAGATTTCTGTGAGATTGTAGGAATCCCTTTGCAAAAGCAGCTTCCTTGGACACTCCACAACAGCGAGCTCACTTTTATAGCCTTTCCTATGAGAGAAAAAGATGTGGGGCTTCTCTCACCCTCAGACAGACACAAATATCTCCAGTTGCTCTGCTGGAACAAATAAATTCACCCAGAGGTTTCAGATCAAACCTTTCTCTGCAAGTGTCTAAACCTCTTAGCTTACATTTCTGTTTGAAACTGGATATTCCAAGGAGTGAGACTACAGTTGTGGACTACTGTGGACATTTAATGGCATAATTGAGAATTATATGACCAGTTCCCAAAGATTACTTGCTCTTTGAGCAATCTGTTTAGTGGGAATATGACTCACACCTTCCTCTGTCTGACAGATTCTAGCCCTTGGCTCCCTGGTAATGGAGATGGATATGCAAATCCACCAGTGACTCTTGTACTGCTCAGTGCCTTGAGGCTCTCAAGTTTCCAATTCATACACTTGGAATAAGAGTTCTTGCTGAAAATATCACGTATAGCTGGCTGAAACATGAGAAATTGCTCCATTTTAGAGGGCTGTGCAGTCCTCTGTATTTTACAAAACCTTCAGACATATCACAGAACAAGAACTTTTATGAATGTAAATCTGATTGCCTGGAATGGCTCAGCCCAATACATGCAAGGTGCCACACCACCCTGCTTATATTGATTGCAAGTTTGAGTGGTACATACACCACAAAACAAATCTATTGCCACACTTGTAGACTGAAATCCCTGAAGCTTACACAGGTCAGTAAACACAACATCCCTGCTGTAAAAATTTTATTGCATGTCCTGCCTTCTTCATCCATAATAGTGCCGAGATATACCTTTTACATTTACTAGAGTATTACAGTGTGGTAACATATTTACTCTATTAAGCAGTGTTGTCTGATTTCTTTCCTAAGCAAAGGAAACATAAATAATGTAAACATCAGTGAGAACAATAGACAATGTGGATAAAAGCATCAAGTCAACAGAGGAAAATTTCTGGACAGCCCAAAGATATGCAGAATGATAGAATTATTTAGGCTGCAAAAGACGTTTAAGAACATTGAGCCCCACCACTAAACTATGTCCTCAAGTGTCACATCTACCCATCTTTTAAATATCTCCAGGGCTGGTGGCTCCACCATTTCCCTGGGAAACCTGTTCCAGTGCTTCACAACACTTTCAGTGAAGAAATTTTTCTTAATATCCCATCTAAACCTCCCCTGCTGCAACGGGATGCCATTTTTTCTTACTCTGTTGCTTGCTACTTAGGAGAAGAGAATGACCCCCACCTGGCTACAACCTCGTTTTGGGTAGTTGTAGAGAATGATAAGGTTCCTCTGAGCCTCCTTTTCTCCAGACTAAACACCCCCAGCTCCATCAGCTGCTTCTCATCAGACCTGAGCTCCAAACCCTTCATCAGCTTCATTACTCTTGCAAGAAGTAGATACAAGTAGAAAACAGGTGCTAATGTTAAAAACATGCAGTAAAATCATACCATAAAAAATGCCTAATCTAATTGACAGCTAGCATGATTATCCTGGGAAAAGTCTGTCTATATGTTTTCTTCTTTTGCTCTTTCTTACTCCAAACTTAATGTGAGGGTTTCATATCTACATACTGCCATTGCCAACCACAATTAAATTTTTTTCTATAGAACATTTTCAATGATAAATCCAACACTGAGAGGTATTTTGTCTCCCTCCCCAAATACCATAAGAGAGGAGCACTGTTGGGGGAGAAAGAGGCACACTCATAGCTTGCTTAGTGGAAATCCTTTAGCTAATGGTACCATCAAAACACTTACCAGACACAGCTCTGTACCAGAACCCTGGTACGCTGAAGCAGTAATTTTAACCAGTGAGGCACCAGTTCAGCATTTCTACATGTCTATCAGTATTAGCATTTTCATGACATTTTTATTATCATTGTTATGTCAATATTCCCACTATAACTCCATCCCACAAATGCTTCACAATTGAAAAGTCATTTTAAGTGTAGACATTTATGAAAGGTCAGCCTTTGAACAGTTCTTTAAAACACAGAAGCTCTTAAAAATCAACACTCTTTTAAATCAATGCAGCTAATTTCAGGATAGGAAAGGACAAAGCAATTGAAGAATGTTTGTTTCTTTCAAGTACCATAATAACCTGATTTTCTAGCACTGCTGAAATACAGAAGTGAAAAACATTTCTAGTGCCCCAAAGCACTTAACTAATCCAAACAAAGAGATGAAACATTATAAAGTCTCTTTTAAATTTTTATGTTTTATACCAGGCAGGACAACAACAAACCTACAATTATAATGGCAGAAATTCAAGAAGCAGAAGACTAACCCTTCCCAGACCACAATCCAACATCAGAGCACCTGTAATTTAACTCATCAGGAATGGGGAGAAACAGGATTTCCCCTTGTGCTTACCCTGGCTGCTTTAGGCCCCTTCCAGAAGAGTTGAAACTTAACCACAAGCATTTATATTAGCATCTCATATTGGTAAACTTGGTTGCTTGCATGCAGTTTGAGGGAGGGTTTTTTTCCATTTTCAGAAGTTATAGGTATCCCAAAAATCATGTGACCTTCCCAAGTTTACCCACCAATTACTCCCTATAAGCTGTTTTATTACAACCCAAACTATAAAACACTCAAGCAGAAGGATGTGCCATTCTATTTGGTAGCACAAGGGCAAGCAATGCTACTAATTTGCAGCTAAAGACTAGAACTAGTAGAGATCCTTAATTTGAAAAAGAAAAACAAACACAAATCCTTTAGCTGTTTAACACCATGTAAAACAAGTCTACAAAGAAACAACAAAGGAACCTTGTCTCACACAACACCCACCTCAGATTTAACTTTTCTTAGGAGACTCATCTGCCAGACAGCATTCAGGTAGGTTGTAATCCCACCAAGAGCTAGAGGTACTCTCCTTAACTGCTCCCAGTCCTCCCCTTTTATCACTCCCTCCTAACCATACACCTGTGCAGCTGTAGCACCCAGTCACCCCTTCCCCAGGATCCAGAATGCTTTTTGCTCTCTTCAAGCTGCAACATGATTCTGTGAAAAAGAACTACACAGAGTTCATTTGAATTTCATTTAAATCTATCTGGGGTCCTCATAACCATAGTTTGTGCAAGTGTATTTTTAATCATTTAGCTTTGACCTGTGGTGCTTCACTGTAAACACATGCACATTATATTAGTACCTTTCACAAGGATGTCGTGGAGCTCAGTTAATATGGAATTCAGTTATCTCTTTAGCTGTTTAGATGAACTGTGGTGGAAAAGGAAGTACCATTTTTTTCATGTCACCAGCAACTGCACTACTGAAATTAGCATTATACTGAGAAAATAAAAATGTGTTTTCCCACACATTCTTTCAGTAATCACCATGCTGCTACTACAAATTTCTTTCTGCCTTTCCTGTTTTTGTTCCTGGTTTGCCCTGGAATTCCTCGGCTCTCTCTAATGACGGAAAAAGCCACCAAACCTCCCCCAGGATTGTGTACTGAAGTGGAAATGTACATAGTGGCATGTATTTCGTACACACAGAGTGAGGTCAGAAAGGGAAGATGGTGCTGAGACAGGTTGACACGTCATATTGCACTCAGCCACAGATCTGCTTGCTGGTGTACTGGCCTGTAAAATATGCACTCTTATTACTGCCACATTCTATGATCTTCCCAGTACCACCTGTTAGAAATCAACTACTTTTTAGAGAATATCTTTAAATGCCTTTCCTTGATCTACTGTTGTTATGCATCTGTAATTCAGCTGTATAAAGTGATTAAGGAATCCTATTATAGAAAGAAGAGCAGAGTTATCTCTCAGGAACATGTGTGTGGGTACAAAAAAAACACTACCAAAAAGTACTTTAATGACAAAAAATTAGTCCTGCTACCACATTATGTCAATTCTGCAGTTAATTGCAAATGCAGAGTTTAAGAAGGGAATTCCTGTGCACAGTAGACTTGTCTATGCAGAAAAATAAGTAGGCCTTAGTTGTGAAATGACAGACAGAATTTTAATTTCAGAATAAAACTGTGCTTGGTTTTTCCACAGAAAGTTTTTACTTTCACAGCTTGTTTGACACCACCCTCTGCCATGTAATAAAACCACACCTCATCTGGAGTTCCCTAATGCAGTACAGGATGATGGGCTACAAATAAAAAATATTTTTTGCTGTTGTTGTTTCAAGTATGGTTTTTAAAAAGGCATATACAAGTGTGCCCACAGATAGTGCTGGTACATGTATGTGTCTGTGATACCACAAGGCCTCTCTGGAGCGACTCTTCAGTTACCGAAAGCTTCCCTTCCAAGCTAACAATTCTCCACTTTAACCATCTGTAACAAGATAACCATAATTCTGTTTACCTTTTTTCCTTTTCAAGCCTTACTTCAAGTTTATTAAATCACCCTTTGAAACAGAGGCTTGCTTCCTTGAAGTACCACGTTAAAATTGCTGCTTTCATTGTGACACTTAAATTGGGATGTTGTGCATCAGGACCCATTAGAGCTTTCCTGTGGTGAGGTTGGTAATGCCATGTTGTGCCATATGGAAGCTTGGAAGTGATTTTTGGGATATGTGATCTTTGTTACCAATGAAGGCTAAAACAGAAATGAAGGTAAATTTGAGCTCCAGAGACTGAAAGCACAGGTTGAGAAATTCTGCGATGTCCCCTAGTGGCTGACAACATCCGTGGGGTTTAAAAAAAAGTATCTCCTGTTAGTCACAGAGTTAATTGCATAATGGGCAGTTCCAACCAGTTAATTAATATCTCTTTTGCCTAGAGGATTATTTACATTATTGTATTGGGCCCAGGAACTTTTCTGTGTCAGAAAGTGACAGGAAAACTGAAGGGACCTGCAAAAGTTGGGGGAAAAGAAGATTTAAATCTAACACTTTTTAATTCCATGAGGCAGTAACAACAGGAGTAGTTTTACAACTGCTGTAGATATTAGCAGAATGTTAAAAAAAACAGGGATATATGATTTATGTATGTTTTTATCATTAACTCTACTAAAAATATTCAACATAATCTTTTTTAAAAAGTAATGAAATCCTTGTTTTCTGAATAAGGTCCCAAATTTATGGGGGGTTTGACACTGGAAGATTTTAAATACCTTTTTATCACTAATTGAAATTAATTTTCTTCCCAGACAATATGCCAGGCTATAAGGATCATGGATTGGAAACTCATTCTCTCTTTCAAATTAAATTTCATTAATTGGAAATAAATAGAGTATTCAGAACTTGTTTATGTTGCTGCTTTAATTTCCTGCAGAAAACATCTTCATTTTTTCCCCCTGAGTTATTTCTGATTTAATTAATGCACTGCTTCAAAAATAAGCTAATGTTGCTAGGTGTAATAGTCTGGACATCAGGATTGGGTTTTTGCCTTTTTAAGAATAACAGCTCTAGGCTGGATTGCGTTTTTAGTACATCTCTTCGATGAATCCCTCCATCTCTGTCTCTGACTCCTGCAACACATTTTTACAACTGAAGCTCCATTGCATTCATAAAGCATTGTCATGGCCTTCTAGTTGATAGATTTTAGGCCAGAGCTTGCTAGAACTCACAGCAGAGCATCAAGTAATAATTTTACCTTCGACATGGTTGTGCTATTTGTAAACCCCCTTGTGGAGTGAGAAACAACAATTACTGGAATGTTGACTATTTTTTCCTCTTTCTGCAAGATTTACCAATTCTAAAAAGTGAATGCTATGAAATAGCGAGCGGTAAGACTGTTCTTGAAAGTGGAGCAGGGAATGATGGTGGTGAGGCGTTTTAGAGACCCCAGCAAAGCATAAAGTCAGGCTGGAATTGAAATTTCATCATTGGCAAGATTATCATGTTTATGATATGAGTAATTCATAGCACAGTCAGCTTAGGATGACATATTGCAAGGTCAGAGTTTGCAGTGGAGAAAGCCCCTATAATTATTTATTTTTCTGCTCCATCTTTATGATCATGCTTTTTTTTATTTTTTTTTTAAATTGAAGTGTGAAATCAAAATCATTTGATTGAGGTTATTTCTTATTGGCAATTTTTGTAAACCACCCCACATGAAAAAGCGGGCATCGCTTCAGAGTCTCCGGAGCTTCTCAGCTGCAATGGCAACACACAAATCATTGAAAGCCCAACAGGAACAACAGAAGAAAATGAAGCTGTGGGAAGTATTCAAAAAGTAAAAAAACTGAAAGCCTAAATGTTGCCCAAGGCTTTATCCCTGACCACCAGTAAATTCACGGAAAACACAGCAGAAGAACATTATTTCTGCAAGATAGGTGCCATTACTGGGGCATCTTGGAAAACACTAAAGACAAGGCTTTCCTCTGCTAGAAATTTAGTCTAGGGTCCTGTCCACTACATGAAGCCAAATTACAGGAACAGCAAGCAGGAAAGGCAGTTTTCTTAACCAAAGGTATTTATTTGTCTGTTTGCTTGTTTAATGGACATTCTTTTGAAGGAATTAAAGGCTTCTGCAATTCTCATGTTGAAGAGGCTGGACCCTAAAATATTTCTGACACCATTAGCTCCTACAATCAAGGAAAGCATATTTGTGCAAATGAACTGTCAGCTTCCCAGGTGAAATCTCTGGAGTCGGAGGTGTGGAAACAACTCTTTCTTTCTTTTCTGAGAGAACCATAAAGCTACTGCCATTTCTTTTAATAGATTTGCCCTTTGAATCTTGTATTTGTAGCCAAGAGCTCAAAAAGTAACATATGAGGGGAGAGACAAGGGAGAAAAAAAAATGCAGTTGACTAAATAATTGAAGGAAAGAATGAAAGAATAAAAGTAGGAAGAAAAGGGAAAGAAAAAATGGAGTCTAGACTGCCAATAAAAGCAGTTTCAGATATCCAGGAAATGCAGATGTCATAAGCAAAAGCAGCCACTTTTAACAAGCTTATGGATAAAACTGAGGTCAAAAGAAGAGATGTAAAAGGAAATGTGTGTTGCTTTACATCTCTGACTGTTAATAGATTGTTTTCTGGTTTTTATATGTGTGTATGCATATGTGTGTAAATAATTTAAGAACAGTGCCTTCAGTCAGTTGAAATTCAAACTTGAGTGTCTTCCTAAGGGAAGTGCATCCCTGCACAGTCCCCAAGGAATGCACTGAACAGATCTTACTTCACAAAGTAATCATTCAACACCTCCCTCTCTTTAACACTCTCAAAGCATTATCCTGGGTATTCATCATTCAATCTGCTTCTTCATGTCTGCCGAATTGTTCAAGTATAATTTTTTTAAAAAAAATTTAATCTTCGAAATGTACCTTCAAGAATCAATTCTGCAGAAGCACCGCTTGGTAATAGCTACTGTGTCCTCACGCAACCACCCCCAGAATCATTTTCAAAGTTACATCTGTGCTGCTGAAGTTGGTGGAAACAAAAATAGCCAAGTTTTCTGTAGTTTGTGCAAGCTTGGCAGTGGCACGTTGTAAAGTAACTAAATAGTTTAGAAGACTTGTTTTGATTTTATTATCTCTACCGTTAGAAAATCCCACAAGCTCTGGCGTTGCAGGAATAAGAGTGGCAGGACAGCAACAAACACAACTGTTATTGTCATCTGCTTCAGTGAAACCAATATCAATTAATTTAGTTAATTAGTTCTTAAATGCTCTCCAAATTGAATTTTCTTAAAGAAAGTAACTTTCTTCTGTTTGACTCTATTCACGTGAAATCACAAGTTTTCTAAAAGCTTGCTAAGCTATTAAGAATTTGGAGGATTTGGCTTTCCACAGTGAACGTCCTACTTAATTAAGCAATCAAGAAAAATAAATCCCTTTGCTTATGTAGGATTCAGAAAGCTAAAATTGAAAGCAAACTGATTTTCAGCTGTTAAAACATTAAAAACACACATGCAGAGAATCAACACAAATCCTGGCCATGATCATACACCTGCATTTGGGATTTGAACAGAAGCTGTAATAAGAACCATTCCTCCCTCAAAATGAACACACTGTTCATTGGAAGACCTCTTGTATTGAAGGTGAAACACAAAAGCTTCAGCACTTTACCAAGTGTACATAAAAAAAGATTGTGCAAGAGGCAATATAGAAAAAGAAACAATTGAGAAACATTTTGAATAGCTCATAACCACAGATTATCCAGATCTATGTAGATATCTGTGCCCTCCTGCTACATGAGCAGTTGTTCTGGAATATGGAGGAAAAAATAAAAGTCACCATTCTGATCTGAAATGTATGCATACAACTCTCAAAAAAATGTAACAGACTGCAAATGAGCACAAATGAAAGCATGCTTAAAAGCATAGGATAAAGATATGTGCTTTTTGGATTCAGAAGATGAAGTCAGGCTCCTATTCATATACTTCTGGGGTAAGAAAAATGTAGATTAGAAGCCTCTAAAAGCCTGTCATTGCATTATACGTACCTTCACACATGTACATACATAATAGACGTCAGCTAAAATTAGTCCCCTTGGGTCTGGGTTCATCACTTTCTATTTTATTCTGTACAATGCTATCTGGATATTTTAGCTGGGGAAAAAAAATGTGGTTTCATCCATGAATGGGTCACTGACCTTAGAATTGAAAGATTTATCAGGGTATGTTTGCATGACAAAATACAGCACTACACAGAAATATACTGGCTCTAAATGTGACATTTCCAAAATGGAAAAGGATTTAACTGAATTAGCACAGTCCTCTGATCAGCCTCCTCTGCCCTGCTGTTCAGTAAAGCTACTTAACCCAGACAGAGCTGTACTAACACAGTTATACTTGTCCTGGTTTCTGTGCCAGCCCAGCATGACTCTCACTGAATTTAACTCTAAAGGAATTTACATGATGCTTTCCAAAAAGAACCCCTTAAACCTCCCAACTCCTAATTTCAACTTAAATAAGACCCATAGCAGTAGAATTCAAAAAAAACCCTAGCAAAGTCAAAATATTTTACTTATTCCTATGGATCCTAACAAGAAGTTGGGGGCCAATAAACCTTTCACATCCTCATTGTGAAAGAGGTGGAAATACATAGAACACATGCAAAGTACCAGCACATCCTAAAAACATTTGGACTCCCAAAGAGCAGCTAAAGAGCACAGTGGGACCTGGAGGGACAGGTACTCAGTGGAAAGCTGGGGGTTCATTGGAGCCAGAAGCTTCTCTAAAAACATTAAAAATGAGAAAACAAAAAATAATTAAAAAAAAAATATTAAAAGGAGGATCAGTTTTAGACTGACATCTTGAGAACAGAGTATAGTCAAGATACTGGAATGTGGAAAGACAGTCTCCCCATGAGGTACCCAAGAAATGAAGAAGCACCATTGGAATTGTCTCTTCGTGAACACAACTGTAACCTGGCTGACACCACTGACACTGAGTGGGAAGAATATAATTGGAAAAGTGATGTTAAAGTAAGTCTTTAGAGAGGGCTGTGGGACAACAGGGAGGGATAAGAATATTCTGTGTCAAGTAATTCTGTGAGCATAATAACTAATTAAGTTTGGGCTCTCAGTGATCTTCCTGTGAATGACTTATGCCATGTAAGACAACAGCAGCTATAGCTGAAAATGTTTTCACAGCTCATCATTTATAAAAGTTCCTCCATGAGGATTCTTTGGCATTCCATAAAATAGACACTTTTAGTCTCCTCCTGGGCAACTGTTTTTCTAGATAACATGAGCCTGAATTATAGAAAATCAATTATTTTTGAGGCTGCCACTTCTATGCCAAATCCATTTGGAAAGAGTCCAGGGAAGGAGAGAGTCACAAACTTGCATAACACTGTGTGATCACTGTCTTTTTCCGTGGGAGAACTGTTAAAAAGGAAAAAAAAAAATCTGTTTCACTAATGGACCCTAAAACATAGAAACTGAAGATCTGGAATGCTCATGGATACATCCCAGTGCTGAACAAAAGATAATGTTCCTGTTGTCATCTGCTACACAGCATTGAAAAGCCCAAGGGATATGATGAAGGGGAACATCAGCAACTGACTGTGATGTGTACAGAAGCAATTGTATAATCATGGGAGAGTTAAATCTGAGACATCAAGTCCTGGAAATCCCCTCTGAAATAAAATGGAACTTTAGAAGTTATAGGGGAAGGTCTCCTACCTCAAAAATATGTACTAGGCTGTGGTGACAGGTTAGAGTTCTGAGGAAAGCACATCTGGTAGAAAAGGTTACCAACTCTTTCCTTCACTTCCTTTCTCTCTCTCAACCTGAGTTCCATTCAGGAAAAGATTACTGCTGCTGAGTCAGGCAATTCATCTGGCCTTTTTTGTTAAAGTGGCTAATTCCATAAAGATGAAAATAATTATGAGTCAAATCACTTGGGAGGAAGAGCTAAGGAGGAGAAAAAAAAAAAAAGAGAATAGCTTAGTAGATGCTCAATTCAAATGGAAAATCATGAATTCTAATTGGGAGCTGCTTAAGAGCATTTTCCTCAACGCTCAAAGCAAAACACCAATAATGGCTAAACTCAACTTTCTACAAACTGACGACAAACAACGTGGTTCAAAGCAAAACTGAATGCAGATATTTAGGCAATGTAAAAAGGTATCATTACAGCAAATACAGGAAAAGTATGAACAGCAACAAATACAAAATTCTAGGTAGAGTCTCAAGTAAACTAGCAATAGAATTTGATTAAGATGGGAGAAAATTATGAAGTATATAAGGGAGGAAGAAAAATTTATACTTGATCTAAAGATTTAGAACAGTTACAAAAAAAAAAAAAAAGAAGGTGCAGAATAACCCAAGTATTTTGTTTCCACATTTTGAACCTTCCATACAGGAGAATAATGAAAAAAAGAAAGTCCTTTCCAGCATAAAGAAAGAGAAAGCCGGTGAGACAGCTTCCATACAGAAGGCCTAAAACCATTGCCTGAGAACCTCACTGGGCCATACATGTTAAATATATTATCAAAATATGTTAAATACATTTTGAATACTGAGGAATTTCAAGACAACTACGAAAAAGCTAAAATTGTCCTAACGTTAGTTTACAGAGGCATACAGACAAGCACTTGTGTTTAATTTCACTTGACAAGTTTTGGATAAATTAAGTTTGACTTCTAATGTGTTGACATAGTATACAGCTATAGTACCACATGAAGTTTTTATTAATAAAGTGGAATGCTTCAAAACTCAGTGTTAAATGCATCACATTAGTTGCAGGCTGGTTGCCTTCTTGAAACTGTAATTAAAAAAGGAACCATCAAGCATCATTAACACTCCAATTGCACTCCATTATGACAATCCATTGACATCAGGTATAAAAATGCTGACATACCAGTAGCCAGGTTGAGCACCCAGCACTACCCACGCTGCGTGCATGGAGTCCTTAGTTGTCAAGTGGAATGTCTTAAAAAACCAGTCAGTCCTTCAGGTTTGCTCTTGTTTTTCCATTTAAACTATAATCTGCTGGCAGGAGAGAATTTTTCACAAAACTACTACGTACTTTAGTATTAGTAAAATTTCCTAAAAGCTCCTTTTTATATTTCAATTTAGTCTAGAAAGTACAAAAAATTCTCTGTCAAAAAGCAGGATGAACCTGCAGCCAGAGACCAGAATTAACTTTAATGGTATGCTGTATAGTACTATAACGCAATAAAGGTTATAAAGGAAGCCCAAGTGTCATAAAGCAGTTCCACTGACTTGGGCAGAATATTACACCTGCTGATTTTTCTATTTTCTCCATGCTTAGACCACATCTATATTTATGAGGGGGAAAAATGATGAAATATTTAAACAGTAAGCAGCTTGAAGACCTTCTATTTGTTTGCTAAAATTTAACACATGCTGCAGTAAAAGACCAAAGTCCTAGAAGGAAGCTGCAGGGCTTTCATGGGGACAAGGAGCTGTCTTGGTACATGCCCTAGAGCCACAACAGCTCATCCTGAGCGTCTGGGAGCACTGCACCAAGGGCTATTGCCATCAAGCCTCAGGGATCTTAAGGGCTCTGGATACATTTTAGAGAAGGACAAAAATAGGATGTAATGTTCCTTTTGTCTTTAGGAGTGGATCAGAGCTGGAATAAAGAAGGAAGCTATCAAGGCAACATTCCTGACTTATTTTTAATGTGACACAAAGTTTAACAGTAGCATTTCCTTTTGGAAGTGTGGTTCACAACTTACTGTGAACAGGAACGGTCCTCACGCTTTCTTTTGGACCTACAAGAAGCAATTGCCTTAAATCTTTTAAGACCTATCTTAGGAGAAACAAACGCCAGAGGTGAGATCTTCTAGAAGGTTTCAAAACTGTTGCTTCAGGGTAAGGCCATCAGAGGAGAATATATCCGTGGCAAGAGCAAAGTACATAAAACAGAAATGGATCACATGGCTCCAGTGGTCTGTATTCTGTGGTCTCAGTCACTGTCTAACTGGGGGTACATGGAATATACACGTGAAGCTGCCCTTCAAAATGTGAATGTCTCAGGAATTTGAAAATTGAAACACTCTTAATCTTTCAAGAGTTGCAACGTGCTTCCCGCCAAATATGTAAACTGAGAGAAATAATCAGTTTCAAATATAACCAATCAATTAATCTGGATGTGATATTCGTTGAAATTAAATTAATTAAATACAAGTTACCTAAGTGTTTCTAGAGGGGGAGATTCAGGCAGGAAACTGTTCTCATTCAACTGAAAAAGCACACAAAGCCTTTGAGGCTGTATTCTCAAATTGCTCCTGTAATCCATCATTGCAAGAGATTTCTTTGACTGGGGAGATACTAATTTACACTGAAAGGTGCAAACATGCATATAAACACTGGAAACTTCTAGCAGTGATTTACAAAGTTGTGTAGAAATAAAAACCTCCATAAAAGAAACGATAAGACTGGATTTAAAAGCTTACTCTGGACCTCTGCCTATGAAGTGACCCCAAGAAGATATCTGAGCCTTCCTCTGCAAATAAATTTGGGCTTTATGTACTATGAATAAAATCAGAAAGACCATGTTAGGATGCTGGCAAAGTGAGACAAATCTCTTATTTTGAACAAAGTGAACAAGTAGACTTTATCCTTATCCAGTGCTGTAAGATATGGGTAGTTTCCTTACAAGCTTAATAAAAATGTGTACTATATAAAGGAAATAGCTCATACCCAAGCAAAGGGAGAGCAAACCTATAAAGAAATATTAGAATAAAGCTACCTTATAAAGAATATGGAGAAAGAAGAACAGATCTGACAATTCATTTTTTTATTTATTCATTTGGGCTTTACTATCATGAATTTTTATTTACATTTTTAAAGACATACATACAGCAATAAGATAATGAATGAAAGAAATAATTATTTTAAAATAAACCCTTGTGTTATGGTTATTAATATCAGGAAATGGAGGCATAACAGGTTTAAAATGGAAAATTAAAACAAAAAATACTAAGCAAGCATACCTTCTCACTCTTAATTAAAATGCAAGTTGTAATTCAGGAAAGCAGGAAGAAAAGTCCTTTGTTTTATAAAAATACCTAATAAAAATATGAAGCAGAAAATATTTTTGTTCTGATGGATTGTTAAGAGGCGATTGAAACAACCACCTAGGACAGAATGGAGCAGGGACATTTGCAAGAAGAAAGATCACATTTCCTATTTCAAAAGTTCAACTCCATAGTTGCATTTGAGCACCCAATGGAGCCCTGGTGATTTTTAACCTCTTTGAAAGGTACGGTGCCAAATACCCAACAAGAATAAACACTTTCAATTTTCAGAAATGTGAAGCCTTTCTCTGGGGAATGTTCTTTACCCTGACAATGTCATCTTGTTCACATCAAGTCCCAGCCCACCCATGCCCTGTGTTCAAACCTTGCCAGAGCACTCAGTGGCTTGATGGAGAAACAAAGTTGAATATTTCCATGTACACAGTGACAACACTAAGCAGAAGAGGGGGAGTAAAATAATTAAAACATTAACTAGATTGAAAATTAAATGGCATGGATCATTGGGTAGCTCTGCGTTGGCTTATTGGCTGTTGATAGGTTACTTCAATTACTTGCAGTTTCTCCTGCAGCAGCACCAAGGGCCCCGTGCTCCGTATTGTGCGTCCACACCCACTCTTAATGACTCACACTAAAAGGACAACACATGGGAAGTGACACAGAGCCATAAAGAGGTTAATGGACTTAACCAAGGTTACAAGACGAGATAATAGGAGGGATGAGAATAAAATAAAACAAGCAAAGACTACAAGCCATACCTCCTCTCCCACTGTCATGCTTAAAGTAACTCCTTCATTTAGATAAATGAGCTTCACAGCAGGGAGCTCTCCCAGTCTTAATGCAGGGCATCTCAAAGTCACCTAATGACTTTTTGGTGGTGGTAGGGGAAAGATCTGTCTGTTGAAGGAGATCATGAGGTGCAGCTTTGCTTGCATCCTCTGCCAAATTTTTGTGTAGTCAGGGACAAGCTGCATAAAGCTTTTGTAGATGTGGCAGACTGCGCTGCCTTTCAAAGCACCAGGATGACACATGTTAACGTGACAGCAACAAGCCCAGGGAAAAGTATTTAGACCCAAAGTGCTCTTTGATTCTGAAAATTTTCTATGTAAAAGCAGATCTCAATCACAGATGACTAAAATTCAGAATTTAAACTGTTTTCCCCATTTTGGATTTTTCAATTTCTTCTGTCTTAAATCCCAACCATAGTAGTAGCTAATTTTCAACACTGACTCTGTTACATGTTTTCATAACACTCCCATAATTAAATTAGACAAATTTATGAAAATATAATGTTGCTTATCAAAACAAGGTTTTGGTTTATTTACACATGCTGATGAAGTTCACCTCGTGTTCTTAGAAGAGGCCAATACATTGGTTTACATCCCCTTCTTATTGTTCCTCCTTGCTATTAATGAGCCAAGTTGGTATAGACTTTGAGAAATTGAATATATTATTACTTAGAAAATAACTTTTAGAATAACCTTCAATAGATGCAACAATAAGCTGCATTAAGCATTATATTGTTGAAATTCATAATTACACATATTAAAAGATGAAAAGTCTAT